>JBAMIF010000239.1:0-10048 GCA_037177315.1 Hephaestus fuliginosus
AATTGGAGACCTCATCTTTTTAAGTGGGAGAACTTGCACAATTGGTGGCTGACTAAATACTTTTTTGCCCCACTGTACCCCCACCACTCTTTGTAAAGGCATGATATAATCTGAGGCCTGTGGTGGTATTTTTATTTAATTTTAAGGGCTGAATGCTGTGTAAAAGCACTCTCCACAATCAGGAATATAAATCTCAAGGAGAAAAGGTGAAGTTCACCTGGACTAGAAATATTTAAATGCAAAAACATTGAGTGATCAAATGATGGATTAAAACCTAAAATGCTTTCCATGTGTATGTTTTTAATGGCAAAATGTAGACCTACACTCTCCGCAGGCTTCTCTAAATTATAAAATAAAATCTGGTCCTCAGTGTGCTTAAAGGTAGTTATAACCCTGGATGATGTGTATTGTGATGTAATCATTGCTCTTCCACTTTATGCAGCTGCAGCACAGCCTCATTTGTTCCATCAAAATGCCAGAGGGACCAGAGCTTCACCTTGCCAGCCTTTACGTGAACAAAATGTGCGATGCAGTGCTGTTCACTGGACCGGTCCGAAAATCCGAAGTCAGCAAGAACCCTGATGTGCCCTTCACCTGCGAGGCCTATCGCATCACAGCCACTTCCAGGGGGAAGGAAGTGAAGCTTACCCTGACGCCCATAAAGAGTGATGAAGGCAAACAGAGGGCGAAGGCAGGACAGGCAGACCAGCCCATGAACATAGTCTTTCGCTTCGGGATGTCGGGTTATTTCCGCTTCACCCCAGAGGACGAGCTGCCCAAACATGCCCACCTGCGCTTTTACACCAAAGAAACGCCCTGCAGAGTGCTGAGCTTTGTGGACGCGCGCAGGTTTGGCAGCTGGCACCCCAATGGGTCATGGCAGCCCGGCAGAGGGCCCTGCATCATGTCTGAGTATGAAAGCTTCAGGTTAGTAAATTAGAGTGTCACACTTGTCACCTGATGCTGATGACGTCTCTGTCACGCTGACTGGTCGATCATTTTTGCAGGGAGAACGTCGTGTCAAACCTGTCTGACCGCACCTTTGACAGGCCCATCTGTGAAGTTCTGCTCAATCAGAAGTACTTCAACGGTATCGGGAACTACCTGAGGGCAGAAATCCTCTACAGGTAACGTACAGTCCTCAGAACCATTCAAAATGGCCCACTATTTAGTTATTATATACCTAATCTGATATTAGCCAAGACATGATCTACATTAAATATACGGCTGCAAACAACAATTATTCAACTTTCTGAGTATATAAAATAACAATTTCCACAAGGGTGATAATTTTGTCTTCAGATTGCTTGTTTTATGAGGCCAACAGTGTAAAACCAAAACATTGTTTATAATCAAAGAAGACAGAAGAGAAAAGCAGCAGCTCATAAAAATGACCCACAAGGAGTTTCACACTGATGTCCACAGATGTACTGGTATTGGATCAATGTACCAAACCAGAATCATTACTGGAAGATGAAAAAGTTGGATTGGTGCATCCCTACACAGCTGTACATAACACAGGACGGAAAGCCTTTTGCTTGTAGACCTTGATGAACTGGAAAGTCCTACACACAGGTTACAAAACAAGATTTGCAAGAAGGCGAATGGAAATTGCTTTGCTTTAATTCAGATTTTATTATGAGAACTCATGAAGCAAGGTCAGACTAGAGAAGCTATTCAGTATAAACATTTCTGATATCTATGCAAACATTTTTTTCCTGTGAGGCTCTGGTTTGTCGAAAAAGACATCATTTTCATTGATAAAAGCTCCTGACCAAAATGCTGCACCAGCTCTTGTGAGACTCAAGGTCAGTTTATCCCAGATATGAAATGAATGTTCGTTTTCTTCTTCCTAACGCCAGTGAGGAGTGGAGGGGCGTAATGATTCAGACAAAACTAAAAAGGCCTTTTTGTCTTTCAAAAGAATACATCTTTGTTTGCATGTCATTTCCAGGTTGAATATCCCACCCTTTGTGTCTGCCAGGACTGTACTGGAAGGCCTTGAGTCAGAAGATTCATGTGGAAACAAGAAGCATGTGAAAAATGAGGTCACAGCCACAAAGGTGGTATGTGAGCACATTTTTTCAGACCACCAAAGATTCTATATAAAGATAAAGACTGCTTTGCACTTTCTAACAGTACCCCTCTCTCTCTCTCTCTTCTGTGCACAAGACCTCAGCCAGAGCAAAACAGAAACAGGTGAAAGACGAAACTGCTGACCTGCTCAGACTCTGTCACACAGTACCACTGGAGGTTGTGAGCTTAGGTGGGTTGACACTCAAATCAAAGATCCTGTTAGTATTTATTCTTATTGGAAATGCTTCACTCTCACTCTCAGAAACAGTTTAATTTTCCTGTGAAACGCCTATTTTTTTTTATTCTTTTATTTTTTTTTAAACACATTTGGGGATTTAGGTGGAAAGGGCTATGATCCCGAAAAGGCTGACTACTCTGACTTTGAGGCATGGCTGCAGTGTTACTGTGTCGATGGCATGAAATCCATCCGGGACCACAATGGCAGAACTATGTGGTTCAAAGTGAGTTAAAGGAAAATGCTGTATTTTAATATCTACCACAGGATTGTCTGTCTGTCTCTCTCTCTCATATACTAATACCTACTGTCCTTATTTCAGGGACATCCAGGCCCCATGGCGCCTAAAGGTACCTAAAACCTTTATGACAATGAGCACTTCAGCTGAAATGTTTCTGAGAATAGTCTGACCAAACCGATGTCCAATCTCTCACACAATAGATTCAAAGTCACCCAAGGCAAAAAAGAGGGCAAAGAAAGAAGATGACCATGACTACACAGCAAAGAAAAAGGTATAACAGTAACATTGTTTTTCTCCTTTGCTAGATTATTAATGAACTCTTCAGGATGGAACTCTTGACACAAATTTTGCCTGTATTAGGTAGCCCAGAGTCGCTCTGCAAGCATGACAAAGAAAACCACTGTGAAACAGGAGACTATAACCAAAACGCCAAAGAGGGAAAAGGATACACATGTGAAGGAAGCCGGATACAAGAGAAAGACTGGCAAGACCTGGGAAGCTGGAACACCTCAGCATGAAAAGACACCAGCAGCACGTAGGAGGAAAAGTAGCAGCACAGAACCAACAGCTGCAGGTGAGCTCAAAGTATTCTTTCAAAATGTGTTCTTTCTACTGGTGGGGGAGTGCTGAAAAAAATCTGTCTTGTTTTAGGGCCACAGAGACGGAGTGGCAGAGTTACCAGACAGAACAGCAAATAAAGAAAAAGAGAGGAACCACCATATGGAACTGTTTTTAATGTTTTTATAAAAAAATTTAATAAAACACATTTTTACAAAAGTTCTTCAACTGTTTTATTAATTTGATGCAAAGAAATCACAGTATTTCTGGCAAATGGTCATCTAGGAGTAGTTAAAAAAAAGATGCCCTCAATACTGGGCAAAACTGTTACTAGAGCAGCACTGGATCAGACATTTTATGGAGCTTCTACACAGCGCCGCAGTGTTTCTATTCATATTCAATTTGTGACCACCCCATGTGTCACAGGATGAGGAGAAGAGACACAATTTGAAAGGGTTTGTAGTTCAAAGTGATTCCCTCTGAAGTAATGTCTGCTGGACGGTTGGGATCTTGCCTCTCCAAGAGATCACAACTGAAAGAGGGACGGAGTATTGTTCTTAAAAAACATGACAAAAAAAAAACCGTGCCAAACTACTTTAGACACTAAAAATAGAAATACTCACTGCCAGGCCTCCCTGACTGGAAGGGCAGTGCAGAGAGTTGCAGTGACGCTGCTCCCATGTGACTCATACAGCCGGACTACAAGTGCCTCCTTCCTGTCCTCGGCCTGGTAAATAGACCAAACCAACCGTTAGCTTGACTCAATCCACTTAGCTTGCTATGTCAAACACAGCTTTTAATGGGCTACCTTTTTAACGGTCTCAAGGATGACTGCTGCACTGCTGACGGTAAAGGCACTCCATGGCATGTCATCAGGAGCGCACTGGATTGACCTCAAAGGGAAGTTGAGGTTGTATGCGCACTGGATGACAGAGGCATCTTGGAAGGAACCTAAATCAAAACACAAAACATTTTAGCTCCACAGTCAGTTTTATTAATTAGTCAGTTCCTATTAATTTTCAAAATGTATTAAATCTTACCTGTGTGTGGCATAATTGCATAGGTAAAATGATGAGTCCCCATATCAGCATTGGCATCTGGGGCTTTCGGTGCTCTCAGTCTAAGACAAAAACATGCTGTTAGATTTATGGATTATTTATATTTCAGTGTAACTGTACTGTTTGTTTCAATGTTGTGTATAAACATTGGGGAACCTCACAGAGACAGCGTCATGGTGTTCCTATGCACTGAATAGCCGTATTTGCAGTCATTCAGCAGTGCAACTCCAAAATTGTGCTCTGACAAATCGGCCCATTTGTGACCCCAAACCTGGGACACAAAGGATTTTAAACAACACAGCATCACTGACATCAGTTGTCCTACAAAGTGTGTAAAAATTAGTTTGTTGTTTACGCAGAGTCGTACCTCAAATCTGGCCCAGTCCCATGAAGTGTTCCTGTGTGTTGGCCTCTGCAGATGACCAAACTGGATCTCATAAGTAGCATTGGGGCTGTGCACCCGAACGGGGAATTCCACCTTAAGAAACTTGTGTGATTCTGCCCACTTCACCTGAAATCACAAAGATGCAACATTCTACATTATTGTAGAATTTGTCAACTGCCTGATCAGAGATTCTCTGCATTTCTCCTGATATCATAAATGTAATAAAACACCTCTGTGTTGAACCTGATGTACGGACACATGGCGTCCATGATGATCTCCTGCATGATAGTGCTCTTATCACTGATCCTGAGGGTGAAGCTGACACTGCCTCGGAGCCCACCTGAGGACACCACGTGAACGGGCTGCACCACCTCCAGCGCCGGCTTCCTATTGGGGTCAATTCTGCAGTTTAGGTTTTTGACATTCATATCTACAACATCTGCACATACTTGATGTCTATAAAGCTGGAAAAGGTCGATGAAGTAGTAATGAGAAACACCTTGTCTGCAGATGGTAGTCCATTACATCCCACGCATCCCAGTACAGAGGGACATCATCAAAGATGACAAACTGGTTACCATGACAGCTGTCTGAGATGGCTTCTCTGAAATGACAGAGCAGTGAGACAGATGTTAATCCACTGACGTTGAAGCACGCGCACAGTCTTGTGTGCTCCCACAGTACCTGTTTGCGCGGATCAAATACAGTGATGCCAAAGTGCCGTCTTTGTTAACGATAGCCTGTACAATCCCGTTCTCCATGAGGAACGTGCCGTCCGCCTGTGGTGTTACACAACGTCTCAGTTATCCAAATTAAATCACAACCCAGCTAAATAAATCAAATTCTCCTTATATATTGTTTGTACTTGATGTGTGACGGAGACTGGAGCCACAGGCTGTGTGTCTTTGACAGGACACAGGCCGATGCTGGGAACTCTCACCAGAGCTGCAGGAAAACAGATGACACAGAGAATCAGATGCACAGTAGTGGTTTGGATGGAAACAACTTAAATATTATAAATATACAACTTACCCAGACCAGATTTACCAGCCCCATCTTGAATCTGGATGACTTCCTGGCGCTCCCATGGAAGGGAGTTGAACACTCCAGCGGATTTGCCCCCTGACCCCAAGGCTTCACAGGCATCATGCAGCAGTTTAGCACCATCACTGCGGATGTCTGCAAAACAGTATGATGCACTTTTTATCTTGGTAAACAGCATATCAATACGGCTCTTATAGGGATTTTTATGGACAGGGACGGAAAGCTGTACCCTCATAATACTTGAGTGCATCCTCCACAACCATCTCTATACAGCTGCCGGGAATCACATCGTGGAACTGGTTTAGAAGAAGCAGCCTGTGAGGAAAAAAAGAAATTCACTTTCATTTTGTAATAAAAGAGACTATTTATTTATTCATCCTCCTCAAAGAGTAATAGGTGGTCTCAGACCTCCAGAGTTCCCGCAGTTTTTCCACAGGATACTGAAAGGTCCTGTCCCGACACAGCGCCAAGCTGCTGGCTATCTCAAGGTCATGAAGCAGCGTCTCACACTGGCGGTTCCCCCGCTTAATCTGGAAACAACAAAGCAAGAATGAAAACAACTGTGCTTTATCAAACAATGCAAATATTTTCATTCATTAACACACAGCTGATTTGTAGCACTTTTTTTTTTTTTCCTTTATTCAATTGTACAGGTTTTATGCACAGTTCATATCTGTTTCCTGCAGCAGCGTGAGGCTTTTCCTCTTATTTTCAAGGTTCAAGATTTTATTTGCTGTACTTTCTGCTCATGAAATTCTTGAGGCTCCCTTTAACATTACTCAAACCTATTTAGGAGAAAACCACACAAGCAAAAAAAAGATGTTAAACTAAAATAAATAATAAACTAAAGTAATAAAATAAAATACAGATCTATAATATACCTAAATGTACACAGCTAAAATAAAATATATAACTGAGGATAACACACCATAGAATTCAGAAAATACTGTTAGCAGTATGTGTGTAAAATTTAGTTAGATGCTTTTTTGTGGTTTATGTTGAACTGTAGTATTTTGTATTTTGTGAGGTGTTGCTGGTAATTATGCCTTCTCCCAACAGTAAACATTCAAACCTCAAAAATATGTATTTATATATTCTAGGAAATTATTTTGCATGCTATTCTTTTTCATCTTAACTGTGAGCATGGGTTTTCTCTTTTCTAATCCTATTCATTTTGTTTTATTACTATTATTATGTTAATTTTAGCTTCCTCTAATAACAAGGACTCTGAACACATTTGTATTCTACCTGCGCCTGTGTGGTGTAGGTGCCATTGTGCAACTCCAGAAAGAGCTCTCCGGTCCAAGTACAAAGGAGATCTGAGTAAGCCTGAAGTTCAGAGAAAAGCTTGTCGGGACTGGATGCTTGGACTCTGAGAAACACACAAGAATTGGAGGTGGAAGTTACGTCTGCAGTTACGCCTTTGTCATTCAGTCTGACTAAAACGTAACATTGGCTGATATTGTAAAGCCACACCACAATGACATCGATAGGCATCACTCATATCCTTTTGCGTTTAACAAGCTTGGTGGAGCCCACTGTCTACGTGCTGGAAATGTCATACAGAAAACCCACAATGAGTGAAAAGTGAATATAAAACTGAGTAATTCCTCTGGGAGTGTTTCAGAGTATTTCAATTCGGGTATGGCTGTTTTTACTGCTGAGTAACAAGTCAAGGCGTGGGACAGGAACTGACTTGGGAAGTCCATCTGTGTCCTGGACCCGGTGCAATCTGTCCAGCATCAGCTGTGTTGGTCCACCACCACCGTCGCCGAAACCAAACAACACTGCACTGTGATTGGCTCTGCCTTTGTCTTTGTTGTTATTCACAGTTTTCACCAGCTGTGGGTGGAGAAAACCCACATTAACGTGAACTCTGTAATATAAAATATTGTTTCCACATAAAATGAGGGATTTAAAAAACTCACATCTTCAACCTTGCCTTTCATTTCATAGGAATTTCCTGGTGGGAAGTGAGTTAAGACCTTGGAGCCGTCTAGACCCTCCCAGAAAAACGTGTTGTGCTTTGGGAAGAAGAAATCAAAACTGAAAAACAAAAGCTCTCAACTGGATTGTTTTTTTAAACAACAAGTGCCTCAGCACCTTACTTACAGGAAAAGTGTTCACCAGGTTCCAACTGAGCTTTTGTGTCAAGAAATTGGAAATGCCACAGCTTTGCATTATTTGAGGAAGTTGGGCGGAGTAACCAAACGTATCTGGAAGCCAGAACTTAAGAAAACAGAAAAAACATTATACATTCGTGGCCTAAATGTGGCTAAAATGTAGCAGACGATACATAGAGAGGTCGACTCAGGTTATGTAGACATTTTTAGGAATCTCTACCTCTTTGCAATGGATCCCAAACTCATGGTTAAAGAAGCGCTGGCCTTCTAGGAACTGCCGGACCATGGACTCACCTGAGGGCAGATTGCCATCCTGATAGGCAAACGTGTGATTAGTGCATCCTAACTTTGATATCAAGCTCATGAAAAGCAGCAGAGGCAGAAATCTGACTGATTTGCAAGATCAGGTTTACCATCTCCACCCACGTTCCTCCAACTGGAATGAACTGGCCTCTCTTGACGAAATGCTGAATCTGGGAGAAGAGTCCTGGGTACCAGCTCTTGACCCACTGGAACTGCTGGGCCTGGACATAAAGCTCAGAATGAAGGACGACTGCTCAGATTTGTAGTATGAACCTTTACGGCTTCTACAAAACTGTATTAGTGGGGAATTACCTGAGAGCAGGTAAAAGCAAACTCTGGGTTCTTCTCCATTAAACGGATCACCGTCGCCCAGCTTCGCCCACACTTGCGAATGGTCTCTTCATAAGGCCACAACCAAGCTGCACATTCAGAAAAGCAAATGTGATCTTATTTGACAAAAATTATTTGTGAAGAATGTTGCCTCAATAAAATAGTCATGCATCAGTAAATAGCTAACTAATAAATAAGTGAATTGATTCTCAGTTCTATTGGAGAACAGACATTAAACTGGGACCTGAGTCTATGTGGCAGTGACCCATCGCGTGAGCAGTGTGCTGGCTTTCTCCGTTCCGCTGGCTGAAGAAGTTGCTGGCCAGACTGCGTGCTTTGGAGAAGGAGCTGGGGTCAGCGGGGTCACACAGGTTTACCATCTCATTGACAATGAAGAGGGCCTGGTAGCCTCGTTGCTCTCCCTCTCCCAGTTCCTTTAAATAGAGAAACAGGGAAGTTCACGGTCGTGTTCATTAAAACGTCAGCTGAAGTGTTTTGTGTCGCCGCACCTTTACGATGTCAATCAGCATCTCAAAATCGGTCAGCAGCTCCCGTACGTCCCGATTAAACACCACCAGCTCAGCCTTCTGTACAGAAAACTTCCTGTTGGGATCTGGGGCTGCGATCATGGACCCTTGACCAGCTCCAAAAATCCCGTTACAGGCCACCTCTACGTAGAGGTTGACACTAAAGAAAAGACAAAATATGATCATTTTACCTGAGAGCTGCCCAAAAGCTCTGAAAGCCAAATCTGACATTGTCATTCACTGACCCGCGTGGATCTTCATCTTTCAGACAGTCCGACAGAATGTAACTCGTCTTTTCACCCTCTTTAGTCAGCCCCTGCAAATCCACATGTTACATGTCCCAAATAAATCTAGTCATGGGTTTAATTAGCACTTTAATTTAGTCATAGTTCAATCAAACTGCTGCTACGTTACCTGGACTGGCTGTTCATCTCTCCAAACCATTGCTTCTCCATCACTTTCCCACAGAAGATGAACCTCTTTCCCCCTCCAGGACTCGGGGATTCTCAGGGTCACTTTAAACCAGCAAGTCCACCACCTTCAGCAGGGATTGATCTTGGGTTATTGCCAAGATCTGAGGCAGTAAAATATGTGAGGATGATTAAAAAAAACAAACACTGACAGTATTACTTACGTCGGTCCAAAGGTGTCACCCACTTTATAAGGTACAAAGTTCTGCTTGGAGGCTTCCTGGAATGTGATCCGTTTAGAGGACAAGAAGGAGTACAGGGACTCCAGCGGGCAGGAGTCTCCATAGAGTCTGCAGAGAATAGTCATTTAAAAAGTCAGACTTATTCATATGGCCTGAAATCACAAATCACAAGCTCAAAGAGCTTTGCAATATCTCTGACCTTTGACCCTAAATTCAGAGGAAGAAAAAAAACTGTTTATAATGCAATTACATAAATATTAAATGTAATGTGGACATTATTTAGCTGGACTTCAATGCATCTGTATGACATTAATTGTGATGTCAGCATTAACTTACTATGGAGTAAAATAGTCATGGAAAAAAAATGATTAGACCACCCTTGTTTTCTTCAATTTCTTGTTCATTTTAATGCCTGGTACCACTAAAGGTATATTACCTAAAGAATACAATGAACACGACAAAAAATGCAGCTGATTACATAATACTTTATGTCCTATTTGACATGCTTAAGCTTAA
>JBAMIF010000240.1:0-10038 GCA_037177315.1 Hephaestus fuliginosus
AAAAATACTATATTTACCTGAGATGGAGTAAAAATACTATATTTACCTCTGATGGAGTAAAAATACTATATTTACCTGAGATGGAGTAAAAATACTATATTTACCTGAGATGGAGTAGAGATATACAGTATTGTGAAATAGAAATACTTATAATTATATATATTATAGTAAAATCCCTTGTACTTTCTTTCGTACAGTACTTTAATAAATGTATTTTATATTCTGTCATTGTAAGTGAAATATTTCATCTTTGATCAGCTCTTGAACAGAATATTTATTGAATAAAGTGAACATGATGGCTGGTGAGTATTTTTATTTAATCTTTGTCTCCGTGCTCTGGTGGTTTCAGTCGGTAACCTCGCTCGCTCAGTCTTCCTCTCTCCGGGCTCGTAGGCGTTCTTTACATCCCGTTTGGATTCAGCTGGTTCTCTCGTCTTCCTCCCACGTTCACACTCTTTCACTCTCCACATTCACACCATCTCTCCTCTGTCAGCTGTCCTCCGTGCTTTTTACTGCAGATTCATTAATATGTGCGTGTTTGTATCTGCTGGCCCGTCCCACACACACACATCATATCTGTTGTTAGTGAATTTATCGTGTGTGAATCAGTTTTCGTTAAAGTCTCCATCGTTTTCTGTGTTTTGATTCTTGTAGACAGTGAAGACACAAACACACTTTTACACACTTTAACACACAAAACGGCCTCCAAGGATCCATCTGAGCGTGTGTGAGAGCTGATGATCAATGTACTAATATTATAATAATAATAATAATAATAATAATAGATAGATAGATATTATATATACAGATATTACAGTTTAAGTTTGATTTAAGAACAAAACTGCAGATTTTTGTGTCTTTCCTGAAGTACTGCGTCAGGTTCTCTCAGTTAAAATAGATGAATAATTGAAATGTTGTGTAACATTCAGAAATATAATGTTAATATGAGTATTTGGATTGATCGGCTCTTACTGAATCACATTTAGTATCAGTAACATCTGATCAATATCAGGTGAGTGATATACAGTCGGGATGAATCAGTGTCGTATTGATTATATGACCAATCAATAAACCACAGTCAGTTCTCAGTGACACACACACGCACACACACACGTATGACGTTCGTTTCTCTCTTCAGTGTTTCTTCTCTCACATTTCCCTCTTCATCCTCTCACTGTCGGCAACGTGGTGTATCTATGGTAACCGCCTGCAGAGAGGCGGACCCCGACAGGACACACCCACTGCAGCATGCATCTCTCTCTCACACACACACACACACACACACACACACACACACAGAGTACAGCAGTGTATTTTAGTAAATGTGACCACAGGTTCTGTCTGAGTCGAGCTGTTTCTTAAATTACAGCCGCTCTCTGCAGCAGCTCTGCTTTCACACCAACGTTTCATCTTTCTTTAAACACGGATCGATCGTAACGTCTCTTCTTGTTTTAATGTGAGAATCACTTCTGGTTTTACATGTCAGGAACAACAACCTCTTCCAGGCTAAATATATCTTCATGGCCTACATTTAGAGTGTGTGTGTGTGTGTTTGCAGGCTTCATTACAGAAAAATAGACGGAAACAGAAATAGAGCGTAAGTCAGTTTAATGTAACGTGTCACAGATTTCAACCTATTTAGATTTTTAGTTATTTACATGGATTTTTTTTTTTATTAAAGCACTTTGATCAACTTGTTTAAAGAGACTGAGTAGACTTGTGGTAATATAGAAGTATGTGTATAATATAGACATAATATACAGTATACATATAATATATGTGTAATATATACATACATGTGTAATAAATATCATAAATAACTACTCAGATTTGGATCACAACTTTTGACTTGTCTTAAATTTTATAAAAACTTCACATCACATTAAGTCAGTGAGAGATTTTGAGTTGTTTGATTTTTTTTTGTTTTGATGGAGCAATGCTAACAGTTTCCCCCTGCTTTCAGTGTTTGTGCTAAGCTACGCTAACGACGTGACACACAAAGATAAGAACCGATTTAAAAACCAAACCAAAGCAGCAGAGATCGAGTGTGTGTGTGTGTGTGTGTGTGTGTGTGTGTGAATTTCTTTCAGCCATGTATTCAAATGTGTGGACTGATATCTGATTGTTCATTTCCATGTATTTGTGTGTGTTTGTCTGCAGCTCTCATGCAGTCACGTCACATCTTCAGTCTCTAAATGAGGACAGCTTTTTAAGAAAACTAGATTTGATTTCAGCGTTTTGTTCTGCAGGTGTCACCCTCGATGACAGAGGCTTAAATAAAGAGTGAAAGTTTAGTGAAAGTCTGAACACAGAAAAGGTTGAATAAAGTCCACAGACCTGCCAACGGTCCTGCTGTTGGCTGCAGGTTGGGACGAGTTTGTGAGGAAATTAAGTGTAAAATATTTAGTGCAAATGAACCTGAAGGCCTTTGTATGTCCCGCTGCACACTTGGAAAGGAAAGGATGTGATGGGAGGGGTATTCAGTGGGCTGCAGTCTGCAACCTCACCACCAGATGGCACCAAATCCTCCACAGTGCTCCTTTAAAAGCCTCCAGTAACTTCCATGTAAGGCCTGTAAGGTTTAGTTTAATTAATTTACAGCGAATAAAACTGGAAGTAATAAGAAATTGTAGATGACTTTGTCGTTGTTAAAATGTGCATCGTACTGAATTTATCCCTGTAAAGCTCAGGTGATCTAGCTGGTTTGTTTTCGGCCTCTGTCAGTGCTGGTGGTGTGTTCAGGGCATGTTCAGGTACAGTCTGTAAATCTGACCTCTCTCTGTTTGTCTCTGTCTCTGTAGAAACCCTGCTGGATGACTTCATGTTGACACATCCCATCTTCCTGACGGCCGACAGGCTCCAGCAAGTCCTGCTGCAGCAGTATCCTCCACACACACTCGATGCATAATTACCTCCACAGAATGTGCTCTGAGCGCCGGGGTGTGTGTCTGCATGTGTGCATGACTGCGTAATGGAGGAAGATTCACAAATACGCGCACACGTTCGACGGTCGAGCTGCGCTGATCCTCGTGCAGGTCACAGCGTCGCTCTGCTTGTTGATTCATTTCACCTCGTGTATTTCTGTCAGCTCAGTTTGGTCTGTTTGTGTTTTCTGTCTGAGCAGTTTGACCTCGTGTTGCTCCGCCTCCGTCAGCCTGTCTGTCCAACACTGGTCAAAGGGAATCTGTCCATCCAGTCAGAATAATCTAAATATCAGTCAGATCTCCTTCCTGCTCTCCATAAAATGAACCTTTAGATTGTAAACGGCTCCATTATCTCCTCTTCAGCGCCACCCACAGAACAAACACGCCTCTAAGAGCAGATGAACGTGTTTGCAGCACAAAACCAGTAAAACAGCAAAATAAGAACAACAGATATTCAGAATAACTACATGGATATAATGGCCACCATGTAACACCTCACTATAACCTGATGCTTCCTCACAGTGAACAGTTGATCTTTATTAATGTCTCTGACACTAAACAAACTGAAGACCATTTTATTTGCCTTCATAACAGGATGGCTGTGATGTCACACTGAGACGGCTTTTAATAAACTGTGGAGAATAAATGTTCAGAGAGATTCTTTATAAAATGTCTGCAGGAGTAAACAGAGAAAAGAGACGGAGACCAGAGTCCTTGTTCCTCCTGAAGACACGTGAACAAGTCTCGCTGTGCCACTTTCAGGAGTTGAAGTCTTGAAATATGAGGTGCAGAACATCTTAGATAATCAATAATTTATTATCAGATGATCAGGTTTCACTTCAGGTGAGACAGAGTTCAGGTGTTAAAGCGAACAAAGTAAAAACGAAACGGTGACAGACAGAAATGATCAAAAGTTTGAGTCGATGGTTCGTCATTTAAAAAACAAACATGCACGTTTTTTTTTTCTCTGCAGTGACGGCCGTCCACTTTAAAGCTCACCCACACAGAGAGAGGGATAAAGAGAGCAGGAGGGAGGAGAAGGAGGGAGGAGAAGAAGTAGAGCAGAGAGGGATGTGGGCGGATGAAGAGTGGGAGGGATGGACGGAGAGAAGCTCTCGTCTTCAGCTTCATCTGCTGCTTTCAGAGATTCTTCTTCTGTCATCTTTAAGAGACGTGACATGTTCAGGGATCAGATCAGATCAGATCAGCAGTGTGGCCGCTCAGAATTGAACCTGTGTAGTCAGGCCGGTTGGTGTTTAGTGGCCCCCGGTCGGTCCCCGGTCGGTGTGACAGTCAGAATGAAAGAAAGTGAGGATTTAATGGATGTTTCTGAAAGTAAAGCTGATTTCACAGAGCAGAGGATTTAAGTGTTTGTTGTTGGAACAAAACCGAAAAGATGTTAAAAGAAGTTTAACTAAAAAAGCATTTACTGTCATTTGATAACATTATTATTATTATTATTATTATTAAAGCTCCTACATACATCAGTGTTATATCAGGTTTACTCACATCAGGAGAAAGACTTTAATCTGTTGTTCGTTCTCAGAAGGGTTTTTAAAAGATGTTTGCATGCATTCAGCAGCAGCTCAGAAAAGACAGCTGAGTTTCTACTGTTGGCGCCCCCATCAGGCTGCTGCATGTACTGCACTGATCAGAGAGGCAGCTGTGTGTGTGTGTGTGTGTGCGCGCGCAGTGATATGTGGGTCATCATGGCGACGTCTCAGAGCTGCTGCCTCTCTGAAGCTGAAACATTGAACCACAGCTGATTAGATATTAATTGGTCGATCAGTCTGATTCTCATTATTTGGATGAATTTAAATTTAACGATGTGATTGAAAACGATTTATAAAGTGCTGCAGTTTGTTCTGCTGGACGAGTTAAAATCTCTTTCAGATCTTTTATTTTGTTTCCTCACAGACACTTTTCAGTTGAAGCTTGTAATTTGTCATTTCTGCACTGAAACAGTTTCCTCCTTCACTCGAAGCTTCAGATTCAGCCTGGAGAGCAAAGAGGGAGAGGGGGGAGGGAGGGAGGAGGGTGAGAGAGGAGGAGGAGGAAGAGGAGGAGAGAGGGATGGAGAGACGGAGGCGGACAGTGAGGGAGTGATGGACGGAGCAGAGAGGAAGCAGGCGGTGCTGAACGTGGCGTTTCGATACCTGGACACCTACAGAGAGCTGCTGCAGGAGGAGGGGGAGCGCAGCAACAGCTTCCCTAAGGTGACACACACACACTGTATACACACACACACACACACACACACACACACACACACACACACACACTGTATATACACACACACACACACACACACACACACACACACTGTATACACACACACACACACACACACACACACACTGTATACACTCACACACACACACACACACACACACACTGTATACACTCACACACACACACACTGTATACAAACACACACACACACACACACACACTGTATACACACACACACACACACACACACTGTATACACTCACACACACCAACAACAAACACACACAAATACACACACACATAAACACACACACCAAGAACAACACACACTATTACTGTAAAGTGTGTGTCAGATCTTCTTCTAACGAACAGAAAGTGAAAGAAAAACAGCGGATTTTCCCTTTAACGGTCTCCTCACACACTCACGCAATGATAACACACACACACACACACAGGAGATGATAACACCTGTACAGGGTGGGAATGTTGTTGTTGACGCCTGGTTGGCGGGTTGTTCAGCATTGTCATGGCAACGGGAGTGACTCACCTCAGCACACACGCACACACACGTGTAAAGTTTCCTCCTGTGATTTTCAAATGTGTTTATTATGTGTGTGTGTGTGTGTGTGTGTGTGTAGGAGCTGTACCTGTGTGCGGTTCAGGAGTTGAGTCGGTACCCTGAGCTGGTGGAGGACGTCCTCAAACTGCAGAGATGGACGGAGATCCTTCACTGCCCGTAAGACACACACACACACACACACACACGCACACACACACACACACGCACACCCCCACGCACACAGGTTGCTGACATGTTTTGATTCATCAGCGGAATAAGTATTGATTATATATTTATTATCATATTAGTCTTTATTGTTTCGTTGTCTTTATCCTGTTTTAAATGTGTAAATGTGTGTGTGTGTGTGTGTGTAGCTCTGATGAGGAGAAGGAAAGCAGGAAGAAGCAGGTTCGTCCTCTGTTCAGACACTTCAGACGCATCGATGCCTGCCTGCAGCCCAGAGAGGCCTTCAGAGGCTCCGACGAGAGTACGATACACACACACACACACACACACCTGTGCACACCTGTACACGTGCATGGACACACTGTATTACCTGTAAACACACACAGTTGAAATGCAAACACACCTGCAGACCGCGGGCTGAATACACAAATTACACAGTGACTGACACACCCAAAGACACACACACACAAACACAACCTAACACACACACATTCACACACACAAACAATACATCCTGGTCCTCTCTGTTCTGAAGATGAAACATCAGAGAAGAAATAAAGTTCACTGAGTATCTCTTTGTGTGTGTGTTTGTGTGTATTGTGTGTGTGTTTGTGTGTATTGTGTGTGTGCAGTCTTCTGCCGGGTCTACACTCCGGATCATTCCTACGTCACCATCAGGAGTCGTCTGTCCTGTCGGGTCGGGGAGATTCTGGCTCTGGTCCGAGAGAAGCTGCAGTACAGCGAGGACCAGCCGGTGCTTCCTGGAAACCTGATCCTGGTGGCGGTGACATCATCAGGAGGTGAGGAGACTCCGCCCACCTGTAAACACAAACATGTTGTTTGTTTGTTGTGAAGCTCGTTAACAAACGGTAAACGTGTGTGTGTGTGTGTGTGTGTGTGTGTGTGTGTGTTTGTGTTCAGAGAAAGCCGTGTTTCGTCCCAGCGACGAGGCCGTGTTCACCACGCTGGGCGTCAACACTCACCTGTTCGCCTGTGAGCCGTCTGAGCTGGACTCACTGGTGAGGAACTTTATTGACTGATCGATTGATTGATTGATTGATTGATTGACTGTGGAACAAATACAGCCAACAGAATAAGAGAAGAAAGAAGTTAATAACAGATTAATAATTACGCCAGTGACTTTATACATTTCAGAAATTATTTTGGTCGTTGTTGCTTTTCTGTTATATTTTCTGTTAATTATAATAAAGTTTAATATCCATTAGAAATAAGTTTAGTTTCATTTTTATGTGTATGGAATTTGCTGAAAATCATAAACAATTGGATTTTGGTCCAGTGAGTTTTTTTCTAAATGAATTAAAATACACCACCATGAATTTTGACCATGTTTTTCAATCCAAAATATGCTGAAATAAATACAGTGAAAAAGAGTTTAAAACCACAGAAATCGCAAGAATAATTAATATTCAGTTTAAACTTTTGCAGATGCTTTACAGGATATATTAAATGTAAAAGGATTTGTCTGATGTTCTCTGTGCCCTTTTCCAGTTTAAGTCTTCACAGAAAGAAACCAGAACGTTTGTGTTGACGTTTCAGGTGATTGGATAAAGACGAACTGTGTTTTATTATCTGATGATGTCATTTCCTGCCCCGCCCCTCAGCTTCCTCTTCCTGAAGAGATCCACTGGACGCCGGGCGACAGCAAACTGCACGACATGTCAGCGGAGGAGGTGGCCAATCAGCTGGTGGTGTTTGACTGGGAGCTGTTCAGCTGCGTGCACGAGGTCAGAGACGTTATTCATTAGTTCACATATTCATACATTCATGCGTTCATATATTCATACGTTCATATAGTCATACGTTCATTCGTTCAAACGTTCATATGTTCATATAGTTAATCATGTGACTTTAATCCTCTCAGACACTGGGAGATGTTTACTTGCAAAGGGAAAATATCAGCCAATGTTTCATCTACCAGTGAATTTTTAGTTGCTTAAAAAATGTTTGTGACTAATTTTCCTTTTCAGATGTGTGTGTACGTCACTGAAGATATCGATTGATTTTTAATATCTAATATTCATTTCTGACTAGTTATAAAGGAACTGTAGAAATCTCTAATATAAGTTTTACTGGTACAAATATAATCTTTGTTTATTACATTTGTATTTCAGATATTCAGAATGAATGATTTGCTTCAATAATTCAATTTTGACCAGCAGATTTGTGTTTTCATTCAAATGAAGGCTGCTGTTTTCACAAGATCTTCTTCTTCGTTGGTGTTTTCCTGCAGGTGGAGTTTGTGTGTTATGTGTTTCACGGAGAGCAGTCCCGCTGGCGCCCCCTAAACTTGGAGCTGGTACTGCAGCGCTGCAGCGAGGTGCAGCACTGGGTCGCCACGGAGATCCTGCAGTGTCAGTCGCTGCCGAAGAGGATCCAGCTGCTCCGCAAGTTCATCAAGATCGCAGCACTGTGAGTCCACAAAGACAGGAGCTGAGTCAGAGAGCTCATCCACCTCTCCGGGTCTCAGCTGGTCTCAGCTGGACTCATCTGGTCTCAGGTGGTCTCAGGTGGTCTCAGGTGGACTCATCTGGTCTCAGCTGGACTCAGCTGGTCTCAGGTGGTCTCAGCAGCTTTAGATGTTTTGAGGGGGGTGATTCAGATCCTGTTGGCCTGAATGAATCGACCAATGAGATCCCTTCTTACTGTAGAGTTGTGCATCATCGGCCTGTCGGACACGTGAAGGCGTCGCCATGAACTCTGTTTTTTTAAACGTCTCCACATTTTGTTCTGGAAGTTTATTAAATGAACGCCTGATGGACTGAATGTATGAAACGTAATGATCCGTTATGAGACGTAAATAAAGCTTCAGCTCAGAATGAGTAAACACCATCAGGATAAACGTTTGTCTGACAGGTGTGTGTGTGTGTGTGTGTTTCAGCTGTAAGCAGCAGCAGGACCTGCTGTCGTTCCTTGCTGTGGTTCTGGGTTTGGACAACCCGGCTGTCAGCAGACTGCGGCTCACCTGGGAGGTAAAGACTCACCTGACTCACCTGAATCATCCGTTTATTGATCTGTAGACGGTGTGAAGGAACGTTTCATCAACATCTGCTCACTTCACTTCCTCACTAAAAAAGAAGAAGACGAATCTCTCGTAGTTTTTACTTTTAAGAACTGTTTTTTTTCTCTTTGTTGCTGTTTCTGAGAATTTGTGAGAAATTTCTGTTTGTAGTGAAGCTTTCTGGTCTTTGTGTTTTGTTTTGCCTTTTCTAGTTTCATTCATAGAGATTTTAAACTCTTGTCTGAATAAAAACATTGTGTACAGTGCTGCAGCTGTTATATGTGTTATGATGTTATAATCCTGTGTGTGTGTGTGTGTGTGTGTGTGTGTGTGTTCAGGGTCTCCCGGGGAAGTTCAGGAAGCAGTTTCAGCAGTTTGAGAGCATCGCGGTGAGTAAAAGATGATCTGACCTGTTTATAGCGATGAAGGTCACCATCATCATCGTCTTACTTCACTGAGGTTTTTAATGAAGGACTTTTCCTTCTAGTCTTTGTACTTTTACTGAAGTTGAGGATCTGTCTCACCTTGCAGGACCCCTCCAGGAACCACAAGTCCTACAGAGACCTGATCACCAGCCTGAGGCCTCCTCTGATCCCCTTCACACCTCTGCTGCTCAAAGGTGAGCTAACGTGACGCTCGCTGAGGAAAACAAGCTGCTTTTTTGTCTCAGTTTGACCCTCGTCCCCCCCCGAGAGTCTCCTGAAACCGGATCAGGGACTGAGCTTTGAATCAGCTCTTGGTCCTCAGAGACTGTTTCCCTCCAGCTGTGGACCAGATGTGAAGCTGCTCTTAGCATGTTAGCTCCACCTCGCTAATTAGCACCTCTGGCTAATCAGCTCTGTGTCGCCATTAACCTGCTGCTAAACACACACACACACACACACACACACACACACACACACACTCTCAGTCACTTCAAAGGCTCTCCTCTTCATCGTTGATTTTCCTCTTCGCTCCAGTTTTTCTTTTCATCTCGTCTTCAACCGCAGAGTCCTTCAACCCAGCTGGTGTTCTCACACACACACACACACACACACACAGACACACACACACACACACTCACACACACTCACACACACACACACACACACACACACACACACACACACACACACACA
>JBAMIF010000241.1:0-10018 GCA_037177315.1 Hephaestus fuliginosus
CCGATCTACAAACAGCAAAAAAGTATTTTTTATACGATTTTGACATTTTTAGAAAATTCACATATTTTTTCAATAAAATTAATCATTCTGCTCTTATTTAAATTAATTCAAAAAATTGAATAAAATCGATCTGATAATTTAAATAAGAATGGCTTTAAAAATAAAATTGGTAGTATTTGTTATGAACATTTATTTGATAAATTGTTAAATCGAATTCGTGTTTTATTAACTGAAACAAATCTGCAACAAGTAAAATGATTGTGTTAACTGTAATTCTATTTTTCTCGATTAAAAATTTCTTCATTCAAACAACAGGTGGAAAGTGTACTTTAATTTAGATTTTTTATGGCAGCAAACAAAGCATATTTCAAATCAAGCAGATAGAGATGACGAAGACGAAGAAGAAGAAGAAGAAGATCTCGATATTAGAGAAATTCGATTCGAAAACATTAAATTTGATTTATCAAAGTTGATACAATCTGAAAATAAACAAATAATCGACGTTGGGTTAGTAATAGACGATCAAATAGTATTTAAGTATATTGATTAGTTAACTTTGCCAAAAATCGCACCGAATTACAGAGATTTTTTTAATAATTTTTCAATACAAACATCTAGGGTAATTTTAATATCCCTTACACATTTAACATAATTTCAGATTATGGCATGGCATAATATAGTCTTTAATATCAGAACAATGGAATTATCAAGCAAATATCATAAACATTTGTCTAAATCCAACAAGGCACAGCTAGAATTCATGTCACATATAGTTCCTAGAATGGATTACTATATTCTTTTTGTGTGAATATTTAGTTTTTAATTATTCCTTAATTTTATTTTTAGAAAATCTTTGGCACACGAAGTGCATCGTGTAAGATTAAATGACTTTTTTTGTTCAATCAACTCAACCATCATGGATATCGTAGAATTATAATATACAAGGTTGAAATAGAACCAGAGACAGGATATAAGAGATTGGCTGAAGAAACGATGGATACGTTTATTTGGCAGTCAATTCATGATGAAGCTTCATGTATCGCCAATATTAATAGATTATAGTTGTACTTGTCCATACAATTACGGAGAGATGTGCCTCTATGACGAAATTCATGAGCATTCAAGGTAATTTTTGTTAATTTACTTTATTTGAATTAGCATAGAAACGATTTGCCTCCAAAATTGTTTAAGGATTGCACAATTCAAGAATTTTTCGACTTTCACTTTCCAGCTTGCTTTTTGGAATCTATCGATTTAGTAAATAAATCAAATAAAAGCCTCGAATGTTTGAATCTTGCGGAGATGGCGTGATAGATTCAGGAGAGGATTGTGATTGTGGAACAGAGTGTAAACAATTTATTAAAAGTTATGTGTAATGCGACTGGTCAAAGCAAGTGTTGTAATCACAAAAACTGTAAATTTTGGAGACACGATTACCAATGCAGCTCTGGAATTTGTTGTAAGAATTGCCAAGTATTATTTTTTTTTATTTGTTTACAAATGGATCGATTTGCCGAAGTAGTCATGGAGAATGTGATATTCCAGAAACATGCGACGGTTCTTCCGAAGAAGTGATTCCATTTTAATTCAGTGCCCACCTGATATTGTAGTTAATCATTATGAAATGTGTAACGATAATCAAGTAATTTTTAAAACATTAAAGGGATTTTGTTACAATGGAATGTGCACTAATTTCGAAAATCTCTGTCGTTATGTTTTCCAAAATGGTAAAAACGTAGACAACAGACAATATTTTCTTCTCCGATAGTTGCTATAAAAATATAATGAAAAATAAATGCATTTTTACTGTGTCAAACAGAAAAATATGCTCGTTTGATAGTGTTGAATCCAGGGATTATATCTGCGATTATTTTATTTGCTCATCTCATATTAAAATAAAAAGGCTGAAAATGGATTATTTTAAGAACGGAAAGGATTATTGTTGGTAAAATCTATCATTATTAAGGATAAATTTTAAAAATTCCTCATTTGGAATCATGTCATCGGCTCCTAACTATTTGCCTTGCTCTGATCAACCTGATAATGTTTTTATTTCATTAAACATAGTTTTGCTTTCGATCACAGTGCACAAATGATCAACAAATTCTTCCAAACTGTTTTGGATCAAAATGCTATCAAATTAACGTAATTAAATTTGTGATAGAATAATCTGAATTATTCGATGAATAAAAGAATTCCTCTTAAATCATATGTTCAAGCTCATGTGATTTTGGACGTCTATGACTTATCAAGAGCAAGGAGAAAATTCGTCGTTGATAAAATTTTAAATAAAGCAATATTTTATTTAATCATATCAATTATAATAGCAACAGTATTTATTGCTGTATCTTTCTATAAAAAGGAAATTTCACGGAGAAAGTTTTACGTTTTCTTAATTTAGAAGCAGTGTTGAAGAACGACTATTCTATTAAAATAAACCTAATTTTATATAAATTAAAAAAAGCATATTCAATTCATTTGTCTTTAAACATTTTTGAGCCTTAAAATAAAATTCGATTTTTTTATTTTTCATATTGGATTTTCTGGTTTTTGTCCAATTAATAGCGTGGTTTAACCCAATAAACTGCTTATGTTAACGCAAAAAATTGTGCCCCAATATTTTTATTTCGAATAAAATTATTATTCTTACAGTGTGTGCCAATTATATCTAGTTTTGGCAATACAGTACTTTAAACATTGTTGCAAGAGAAGCAATCACTTAAATTGGTGTTGATTTCCAAAAAAAATTGTGGAGAGGGACAAAAAAATATATGCAGCAATCAGCCAGATTTCAAATAAGAATGATGTCTGAACCACTGTCACTTGCATTTGATTAAAAGATACAATTTCGAGAAAAAATAATTTTTTATAACTGCTAAAAATTGAGAAAACAACCAGATTTATTATTTTTATCAGTCAAATTGAAAAATTAATTAAAAAAAAATGCGCAATTAATTTAGTGAAACCCGTTAACTCTCACAATTAACTAAGGGTTGATAACTGTCTTTACAAATTTGAAGAATCAGATATTCGTTCATCAAAAACCAATAGCAATTAAAACGTGCAAATACATTCTACTCCCTCTGTGCAAGCAATAGTTCTCGTAACCCTTTGATATTTTACGAAAATTAACAAAAAACGCGATTTTAAAGATTGTTCATTATTCTTTACCATAAGAAAATAAAGCGTGAGAGCCGAGGCCCAAATGGTATGGCAGTTCTAGTGAGCATGGCCATTTTAGGCTCTTTGTGAGTAAGAGTCGCACATAACCAATATTTCCATCTCGTTATCTAAGTGACCTGCTGCCAGCCGTTCTGGTTTACTGCCTGAAATGTCGTGATTCGTAAATGGTGCTAAGTCACAAGAGATTCCCCCCCCCCCCTAAAGATAAATGGAATCGAAAAAAAACGAATGTCATCAAATTTAAACTTTTTATAATAATATATGTCAGGATGCGCATGTACAAAAAGGACTTTGGATCAACAATCTATATCCCATGTTTGTGAAATATAATTGCGCGTGTTCTGGATTGTTAACCCCTCCAAACGGAAAAAGTTTTAAGTAACAAAGATAAAGTATGCCGAAACGGCTTAGTCTAGTCTCAATAATAATTAGGCTATAATTTTTTGAGATAAGAATTGCAAGAAGTATGCGTCTGATAGTTGAATCCAATGATCCTGATTTTAAAAATGTAACCAGCGAAACTGATTTTTTATACCAACTATCAGTTAATTGCAACAGTTTCTAAATAAATAAGAGATTCCGTTTAAAGATTAATCAATGTAAAAACGAACAAAATGATTACTTTTTTATTAAATTTTGTGTTGGTTACATAAAAGTCAACAATTTTACAGAAAAACGCGACGTTTGATCTACTTAGAACATCTTGTCGCGTCTATTTTTTTATTGGCTTTTATTCGCTGATTGGGAATATTTTCGAGTCTGACACACCCCCAACCCATTTGTTTTATTCTCGAACACTTAGTTTTTACTTAAAAATACAACTAATTGGTCGTTATTTTAATTTTTAGGGAAAATAAATTATTTTTACAAAATTAACGTTTTGGATGATAAAATAAAAAATCAAATTCGTGTGCATCATTTTACTCAAAAATTATGCAGTTCATAGATTATACTGAGCTGATTAGTGAACGGATGAGCATCATTTTAACACCTGCAAGGTTTTGAATTTCACACTTAAATTTTTGATTGTTTGGAGAACATTTTGCAAGATCTTTTACATAATTTTTAAAATTTCGAGTTAAATCTTACTATTTTTAACTTATCTCGTTATGTCTTGATAAGTTTTATCAAAACGACCTTACGTAAGGATTATATCTTTGTAAAGAACAGTTTGATGATTTCCTGAATTGTTATTAATTTGTCTAACAGACTGTTTGAGTTAGATTCGATTAAATTTCTCACACCAGGAGTCGACGAGAAAAATTCGTTTTAATTAATCTTGTACATTCAACAACTGTTGTAGGATTTAGAGGTTAAATGAGGAATGAAAGGTAATTTTCGAATTTTGTTTATTTTTGAGGAGTGTTTAATTTTTCTTAAATCCGATTTTACCTTATCTGATTTAAAATAAAAGTAGTTCGGCAAGAGAAATGGTTACCAAGAGAAACAACGACCCAACAAAATCCTTGAAAAATCAGAAGGATTTGTCAGGAAATTTGGAGGTTTGAAGGCTTGTTCATCAGAATTCCATGAAAGCCCGGATGCAAGAGAGTACCGGAGATGATCCCGCCTGGAAAGTGTTGACCCACAATCCAGGGTTGAATGTGTGGAGAATAAAAGACTTCAAGGTTTACTTTTGGTTTAATCCAGTTGGAACTTGTTGACCCTAAACATCATGGCACCTTTTTTGACGGAGACTCTTACATTGTGCTACATACCTACATGAATCAGTGGAAAGTTTGGGTTTTATTACGTCAGAGTGTTGCTTACAACGTGTTCGTGTGGATCGGAAAATCATCAACTGCAGATGAATATGGAACGGCGGCCTATAAAATGGCTGAATTGGATGTCGTTATCGTACGGTATTATCTCAAATTTAGCTTAAAGATGCTGCTATCCAGCACAGAGAACTTCAGTCGAGCGAGAGCGAAAAGTTTATGAGCGTTTTTCCGAGGATGAACGTGATGAAAGGAGGGTAACACCCTTATATTACTAGATATCAAACTGGATTCACAATCACCAAGAAGGATACACCCGAGCCGAGATTGCTGCATATTTCCGGGATCAAGGTTTCGTCTTATTAAAACAGAAAAACGTTAAAGTCGAAGAAGTTTCCTACCGCGTAGACAACCTAACTGAAGATGATGTCTTCATGATTGACGTTGGCGATAATGTGTATCAAGTATCAGGCTCTTAATCATCAAGGTTAATGGAAAAAAGAGCAGCAAAGAAGAGCGAATGAAAGGAGCTATGGTGCTGAACGAAATCAAAGCCGAAAGACCTAAAGTAAAATCAGAAATCATCGGTTGGGAAAATGTTATATCAGATGACTTTTCTGTTGGAATGTCTCATCCAGCTATTAAGGCAATGCCTTGCAAAAACAAGAACACAGTCGTAAGAAGGAGTGTAAATAAAAGACAAAAGTAGCATCAAAACCAAGAGAACGTTCAATCTGGAAGTGATTTGGTTTTAAATAGACTATCTGACGAATCTGGATCGATAAAAATGACTAAAATTTCATCTGGAACGAGAAAGAAAGCCGAACGCAACACAAAAGACGGTGCTGTCGTGTCTAATTCTAGTGTTCATTGTTGATGGTGACAAATGCATCTATATCTGGGTTGGAAAGGGAGCTAGTCGAAATGAGAGAATGTTAGCCATGTCATACGGCCAGGTTTGACATACATTAACGCAGAAATATGCCGATTCAGTGGATGCTCCGAAAACGCCTCTTATCAAAGTGACAGAGGCTGCTGAAACTGAAGAAATGCTAAGTTTACTCAGTTAAACCAATTAGAAAAACGCTTTTAACTAAAACTCTAAGAAATCAAGCTTATATTTGATTTAAAAGAAAACCTAAATTTTTCATCAACTCAATCAAGGGAGAACAAGTTTATTCGCAAAAAGACTTTAAAAATGAAAGTTAATCGAGCCAAATGTTAATTTTACCCTTTTTTCGGGATCGATCCAAGAAGAATTTATTACACAGTTCTTACTGTAATGCCTTGTGACAGAGAATCTCAAGCACAATCAAGCTGACCAAAGATCTGTTTGATACCGAAAAGCAAACACTTCAGTAATGTGGGATTCTAACCCACTAAACTGTTCCCAGGGGACGTTGTTCACAACAGCAACCGTACCCCTTCGGCTTTTGGCTCTTGAGGAAATTTTATTTCGCGAAAAAATTTGAAGACTTTATGAAAAAACACTTTAGGGCGGGATAAATCAACATAACCATAATCCTCGGATTTGCTTAAACATACGAATTAGTTTCTGCAAACGAACTTTACACCACGGTTTTTTTCTTTTCTAATCTTCTATCTATGCTGCCTTGAGTCGGAATATAAATATGACGTCAAGTCTTTTTCCGAATTGTATTGTAATCGTTTTTTGCCCTGTTTTAATAACTATGAAACGTTAATAGTAAGGGAACTTGGGTGAGATCTTGGAGAAGTTGTGTCTTATGAAGACGAATTTGAAGGATTTCTGGTCTTTTGGAATGCTTATCACAAAAAAGTTTCCATGATTTTTATGTTTATTTGAGCTTAGTCACCTAGTTTATTCATGAGTCTTGGTAACAGAGCTTATGATTCTTTTGTTTGTCTCTTTTGGATAGATAATCGTCGGAAACCGTAAAAGGAAAATCAAAAACTTGTTCCGTTTCGGATGATCCTGAATACTCTCAAAGCGCGGTTCTGATGCCTATCAGGACCGAGGGAACCTGGTTTATCCAACTTGATGTTCCGCCTCTTGGCCTTTACGCTGCTTTCTATTGTCTATGGAGTCTTTCTTTCATTCCATTAGACTGTGGTGATACGCGTATCACTTCATTAGACCGAAAGCAATAAGGCCGAAAAAATTTAGGCCAAAAACAAAAAGATCGAAATCTTTTATAACGAAAACATTTAGACCGAAAACAATTAGTACGAATGCGCAATTAGTACGTAAGGTATATTAAGACCGAAAAATGGAAAATAGGTTAGTAAATCTCACGTTTTAAGGATTTAATTAATTGATATAACTTTAACATACCTTTTATACAAATATATTTTTAGGAACGTACTAGAGTTTACAAAAAGTCATCAAGGAAACGACGTCTTAAAGTTTGATGGTTACTCTTTCTGTAAAGACGGATCTTATAAAGAAAAAACTTATTGGCGCTGCGTTAGGCATAAACATGGCTGCAGAGTTCGATGTATTGTCGAAAACAGAATTCTCGTCAGCTGCGTTGGTGAGCACATTCATGCCCCTGATATCTGCAAAGAAGAAGCTCGACATGTTGTAAATGTTATTAAGAATCGAGCAATAGATTCGACTGAAAATCCACAAAGAATCATCGCAATCTCTACAATAGGAATAAATCAAGGGGTAATCGCATCGATGCCAACTTTTAATCGTATTAAAAGAACGATTCAACGAATTCGGCGAGTGCAAGACAATTTTCAATCGGAACCAACAAGCATTTCTGAAATATTCTTTCCAGACCACTTAGCTCAAACGTTATCAGGTCAACGATTTTTATTTCACGATAATTTCAATCAGGAAAACC
The DNA here is from genome assembly GCA_037177315.1 of Hephaestus fuliginosus. Classification (NCBI taxonomy): domain Eukaryota; kingdom Metazoa; phylum Chordata; class Actinopteri; order Centrarchiformes; family Terapontidae; genus Hephaestus; species Hephaestus fuliginosus. The sequence continues at coordinate 7,733 of JBAMIF010000241.1, forward strand.
GCATAATAATTTTCTGTTCAGAATGGCAAATTAATCTCATTCAATCACAAAGATTCTGGCTATGTGACGGAACATTCAAAACGTGCCCACTGTTATTCACTCAGCTCTATTCGATTCACGTTCTACTGAATAACAATGTTATACCAGTCATATACGCTTTATTACCTAACAAACGATCTGACACATATAATGAGCTATTTTCCAATTTGCGACATTTGATTCCTCAAGTTCATCCTACCCGCATAATGATTGATTTCGAAAATGCAGCACTTAGATCTTTACGATCTAACTTTCCTGAAGCTCGAATTAATGGATGTTTTTACCACTTATCACAATCGTTGTGGCGAAAGATTCAGCAAGATCCAGATACCTTATCACTGTACAAGTCTAACGTTGAGTTTCAAATCCACGCAAAGATGATTCTTGCTCTTGCATTTATTCCAACATCAGATGTCATTCAAGCTTTTCTTAACTTGCAGCTGATAGAGAGTGCTTCAAGCTTTCAAAATGAGTTTGATTGCTTGATAAACTAATTTAAGGATAGTTATATTGGCAGACTTACCCAACATATGCAACGAAGACCCCCTCTCTTCCCTCTCGAATCTTGGAACGTGTATGAAGCCACTTTAAATGATGAAGCTCGTACTAATAACGCTGTAGAAGGATGGCACAACTCTTGCCAAAACCGTTAAATGCAGTCATCCTTCTCTCTGGAAATTTGTTGAATTCCTTAAAGAGGATGAAAACTACCAATCGTTAATAGCCCAACAATCTTTGAATCAACAGATTGGACAAAATCAAAGACGGAAATACAAAGACCACAATCGAAGACTTCTTGCCCAATGCCAAACTTACAATGATCAGGGCATCGTCACGTATTTACGATCAATAGCACGCTAACTTCACAAAATGATAAACGGTGTTTCAATCGATTATGATTAAAATTCTTTAAAAATGTCGATATTAAAATTACAATTTAGGCCATAAAAGACCTCTCGTACTAATTGCGCATTCGTTCTAACTGTTTTCTGCGTAATTGTTTTTTGGCCTAAATGCTTTCGGCATAAGATTTAAGACTTTTTGTTTTCGGTCTAATTGTGTTTCGCCCCTAATGGCATAGAATCAAATGCTGAAAATAAGCAATACATTTTTTAAAGGAAGACGAAAGAATAGGAAATCGGCACCTTAAGTATGAATACTCCCGAGAGAGTGAGCGGCGATAAAGGATAGCTACTCAAAATTTCTTTAAGGAAATCACATGAGAACGATTTTTGTGACTCAATAATCTGTGTGGTTGCTTCAAGCGTTTTCCTTCAGCGCCGAAACCCAGAGTATGGCAGCTCTTGCAAGTTAGGCCACTCGGGTGGCTTTAAGTGGGTTAGAGTCCCACATAACCGAGATCATCATCTCGTTATCCTACTATTCGTGGCCAGCCGCGCATGTTAACCGTCTGCTATCAGAGATTTTTTCCCAAGATAAATGGGCGCGAAAATTTTTAAAATTTAGCTAGCGTTGTGTTTATTTTTAAAGCAGTGTACTTTTTATAGATAATTTCTTTTATAAATTACACTTTTAAAAAATTTAAAAGCGCTTCCAGCATCATCAATCCTTGGTCTTTGTTGTCGTAATTCCAGAAGAATGTCAATAATTTCATTGAAATCTAATTCTTTTTCTTTAGGAATCTGTAACAAATAAATGTTACTTTTTTGAAATAAGCATCGATCACTAGGAAAACTCCACTTTCAAAAGTTCCGCCACTTTTTATGATTAAATTTTACTTGCATTGGATTACCATTGGCCCTGAACTACCACATTCTCTGTATTTTTTGTTTACTTCCAAAACAAATTGAGTAAATTTTGAAATGTCCGGATATTTACAGGAGGTCCATTTTATATAAACAAAATGGTAAACTTCCAATGACTTTTGGATCTCTCCATTGTTCGATAAATGATTAACCTTAATCTTTCTGTGTGTAAAATCAGAATATTTTTTAACGTAATCAAGTTCCAATTTAAAATTTCGAATTTTTTTGCTTTTTGCTTCAATCGGGTAAAAACTTTTTTATTAAAAAGTATTACTGGCAACATCGACATTCTTTGTATTCTGAATTCAGCATCACAATGATTCTGGCATTTTGTTCCAAAATCATTTGCCAAAAATGATGCCTAGTTTTAACTAATGGTTTCTATTTAAATTTGTATTACCTGGCAAACGATGTATGGTGTGGAAACACTTTTAATAGAAATGGTGCTGGCATTTATATAATCAGTTTCTTCTTCGTTCTC
>JBAMIF010005825.1:0-43591 GCA_037177315.1 Hephaestus fuliginosus
TCCTTTTAATATTTCTGTCAAGTGTCAAGGTTTGGGCCAATTCTAACGCTAGTAAAATCCCGGGGCTTTGCCACCCGTCTAACTTAATAGCCAGGTAGGACCCGTGCATACCAATGCCAGGACACGCCTGTGGTGTAATCTGTGTTGTGACCTCTCGAGCGCTCATTAACCCATAGCATTCAACCCTATCTCACATTCATTTATTTCTGTTACCAATCCTTTATTCAGCGTTGCGATTAATAACGTCCGCATAGTGTTACCTGTTTTTGTGCGGAAGTTTGAATCAGCTATAACTCAATAAATCCTTGCATTGTTTGCTTGAGAGTTATATTCAGCATTGCGTATCCATGTGTTCGCCTAAACAAACTATTTATTTATCGCAAATCGCTTAAACATGCAGCGTAACCTGCGACATCCACCAGGCTATCGTAATGGCCAGGGTTCTTTTGTAACCGTGCAATCTTTAAATCCAGCATCATCAATCCAACTTGAGCCGATGTAACGGTAACTCCCAAGAGTAGCGACCAGCGTTTAGCAATATGCTCAAAATTCTCTTTGGGTGAGCCATACACTTTTTGCCGTTCTTCAATCGTTGAGATGGATTGTTCCAGTAATCGTTTGCCATTCATTGTTTAACCTCCATATTGTCTTGTGCCCATAGTAATAACGCCAAGCTATCAGCTTCATTATCATCAACTGGATTAAATCCTTTGGCCTTGATGGCTGTGATGATTTCATCTTTACTGGCATTACCTTTACCAGTGGCATGACGTTTAATCGTACCAACCCCTACACCTTGATAAGGGATCTCATGATCTTCACACCACGCGGTGAGATGCGCTAAAAATCCGCCATAAATATGGGCAGCATCAACGCCTAAATGCCTGCGTACTTCTTCAAAATAGACAGCTTTAATGTCCGCCTTTTGTTTCATTGAATCCAAAAAATGTCTAAAGCGTAAAAAGCGCATGCCGCCACCACTAAAACGTGAGGTATGAAAGCTCTCGCTTCCACTAAAGACGCGACCATCGGTGAGCAAGGCCCAGCCGGTTTGCGTGCCTAAATCAAAAGCGAGTATTGCGTCCATCATGTGCGATCCCATCGATTGAATATTGTTGAGTAGAGATTAGGTTCAGCAAATAGATTTTAGCTGTTCGGCTAATGACGAAAATAAGATCAAAAAGGTGTGGCTTGATTTTAGAGACGCGCTTCTTCCCGATATATTTTCCATCCATGGGAAATGGTCATAGCCATTCCCATTGGATATGTATATATACAACCGGCGGGAAGTGGGAAGTGCTTATATATCAAGGGTTTGCGGCCAATTCCCGGCCGGAAGCAGAAACGGGAACGGGAAGTGGTGGGAAGTCAGGAAAACCATATATATCAATGGATTAGCAGATTCCTGATCACTTCCCGCTAGAGCACTTCCCATCGGGAAGACGGGAACGGGAAGTAGAAAATCAGCCTATGTCATAAATCCAAATACTGTTTTTATCAATTTGCACTCATCCAATTTGAGTGACTTAACCCAGCCATTTCACCCCTGATATCCCCAAAATTCCAACATTTGATTTTCGCGGTCTTATTTATTTTTACCCCGATCTGAATCTCTCATCCCATCCCCAGTAAAACCTGAGCTGATCCTTGTCCTGCGGTCTTATTTGAAAAGTTAGCGTCCCTGCTGAATTAGAGCCCCTCTCGGCATTCTTGAAGGACACAAACCAATCAAGGAGACCGCTGATGAGATCAAGAAATCGTTACCCAGGGATGGACAACACCATCGTCAAACAAATCCAGTATCACGCATGGCGCTTGAAACAAATGCCCTGTTTTTTTAGCGAAGAAATTGAAGACGTTGAGCAGGAATTATTATGCGAAGTTTTTGAGTGCTTAAGCAAATTCAACAAAGAAAAAAGCAGCCTTGGCACCTTTGTCGATCAGATCATTACGCGCCGCTCAAACAATATGATTCAGCGCCGGTTGAGCATTAAGCGCGGTGGACGGACCACAACCATATCGCTCGATATTGTGGATGATTTTGGTGTGGCGATGGTTGATACGATCCCAGACCCACACGAAAGAAATCTTGATTTTGTCATTGATGTTGCTCATGCCCTTGGCGCAGTGCCAGAGCCATGGCGGGAATTCACCACTTTGCTGCAAACCAACACGATTACTGAGGTTGCGAGCTTAACCGGCAAGTCCAGGGCTGCCATTTACCGCATCTTAGAGCAGCTCAGACCCTGCTTTATCGATCTATTACCTTACCTAAACCAAGTTGGACAAACGGAACTTGAAACCGGAATAAAACCATCAACCAAAGGAGAAGCCCATGACTAACATCATCCCATTATGTTTTTTAGACGAAGCAAAAACAGAGGACATCAGCAAATTATCGGTTGCCGATTTGCTTTCACTTCAAGCCCGTATCGATAAGCTTTCTGCTGAAGTCAAACGGCATAAGAGCATTTTAGATAATGCCCTTGAGCTTAAATTTACAGATAAAGCCAAAAGTGCTTTGCAAGCTGATGGACGCGATACCGGCACAGTCCATTTTATCGAAGGCCACCACAAAATCACCGCTGATTTACCTAAGAAAGTGGTTTGGGATCAAAGCAAATTAAACGATCTCATCGCCAAAATCCCTGCTGAAGATCGCAGCCAATACATCAAGGCCAATTACAGCATTGATGAACGCAGATACCTCATGTGGCCTGAAACATTAAAGAATTTCTTTAGTGAAGCCAGAACCGTGCAAGTCGGTAAACCCAAATTTTCAATTCAAGAGGACTAATCAATATGAGCTTGAAAATCATTAGCGCTGAAGAGCGCTTAAAAAATCATACCGGGGTAAAGATGGTGATTTTTGGTCCGTTTGGGATCGGAAAGACGAGTCTGTTAAACACCTTAGATCAACCCACACTCTGTATTGATATGGAGGCCGGATTGCTTGCAGTTCAAAGCTGGAACGGAGACTCAATTAATGTGCGTACTTGGGAAGAAGCGCGTGATATTGCCTGCTTGTTGGGCGGTCCTAACCCTGCACTTAGATCTGAGCAACCTTACAGTCAAAAACATTATGCGCATGTCTGTAATCAATATGGTGATCCAAAAGCATTACAACACTACAGCTGCATTTTTATCGACAGTATTACAGTTGCCTCACGTCTTTGTTTGCAATGGGCCAAGTCTCAACCAGAAGCCGTTTCAGAGCGTAGTGGTAAAGCGGATACAAGAGCAGCTTACGGTTTACTCGCTCAGGAAATGATTGCTTGGATTAACCAGTTTCAGCACATCCCCAATAAAGACATTATTTTCGTCGGCATTTTAGAACAACGCTTTGATGAATTTAATCGCAGCCATTGGAGCCCGCAATGCGAAGGCGCCAAAACCGCTAATGAAATTCCCGGCATTGTAGATGAAGTGATCAGCATGGTTGGCATTAAAACCAATGAAGATCAGCCAGCCAAACGCTGTTTCATCTGCCAGACCATCAATCAATGGGATTACCCCGCCAAGGACCGCAGTGGTGCACTCGACGTGATAGAGCCACCTCATCTTGGAGGGCTACTCAGCAAAATCAAACAACATCGCAAGCAATAATTTTCAAGGAGACAGAATATGGATTACTCATTTTTAAATGATTTAAACAATGCCCCACAAAACCAAGGATTTAGCTTAATTCCAACGGGGAGCAACTTAAAAGCCTCCGTTTGTATTAAACCGGGTGGTCATGGTCCTGAAGGCTGGTTTACCCAAAGTAAATCCAGTCAATCAGTGTATTTAAATATGGATTTTACAATTATCGAACGTGAATATTCTGGCCGCATTATCCATCAAATGATTGGGATCCAAGGCACAAAACGTAACGAAAAAGGAGAAGATGTTTGGGGGTTGATGGGACGCGCAACGTTGAGGGCAATTATTGAATCTGCTTATGGCATTCTTCCAAAAGATGAATCCCCACAAGCCCAACAAAAAAGAATGTTGCAGGATATTAGCAGCATTAACGGTCTGATCTGTGTTGTAAAAGTTGGCATCGACGTTGATCCAACAGGTGAACATCCAGATCGTAATAAAATTACCGGGATTATCACTCCAGATATGGCCATTTACCGCAAATTAATGGGGCAAGATGCTAGTCAGACGGTATCTCCTAGCAATCTGCCTGAATGGCTTAACCGTTAATGGAGATGATTATGATGCGTCAACATCCGGCAACCCATTTGCCCAAACCATATGAATTACTTTTGTTTAACGGCGATCTGAAATCACAAAACTGCCTCGAGGTAGGTGATGAATTAATGGCGGCTGAAGGTAAACCATTACTGCTTACTGATAAACGGCAAAGCTTAGAAGATACCTTTGAGATTCGCCCCATCAAAGGTCCATCTTTTCTCTTAGCTGCAAATGATTATATTCATTTAGTGCGTACAGGTTGCGATACGACTCCGCAAACTAAAACCTTAGCGATGTGGGAATATTTTCAGCAATCGGCTCATTTTAAAAGTGTGCATCTATTATATCGTAGTAGTGTTGATTTTTCAGTGCCTGTAGAAGTTCCTATTGATCCTTATTTTCTAGGATTATTGCTGGGGGATGGGTGCTTTAAGAATTCTACTCCGAGCATTACAACACCCGATGCAGAAATCATCGCTTATTGTTTTGCAATCTCAGAAAAGATGGGGCTGCAAGTACGCATTCATCAAATCCCAGGCAATCAAGCTAACAGCTATTATTTTAGTACGCCTCCGGGTGCCGCTAATCCATTAACGCAAAAATTAAAAGCGCTGGGACTCTACGATAAATTGTCGTCAGAAAAATTTATTCCCAAAATTTATAAAATGGCAGACAAAACAACACGCTCTGAAATCCTTGCAGGATTACTCGATACCGATGGTTATATGCTGCATAAAACCTTCGAATACACGACTGCTTCCAAACAATTGGCTTTAGACGTTGCCTTTATTGCGCAAAGCCTTGGCTTGATGGCGCTTCCTAAAGAAAAAACGGTCGATGGGCAAGTCTATTATCGTTTTTGCATTTACGGTGATTTCAGTGATATCCCAATCAAAATTGGCAGAAAAATCCCTGGTCCCAGACTCCAAAAGCGGGATGCATTACGCACAGGTTTTACTGTGCATCCGGTAGGCAAACAAACCATTACGCAACTGTATTTTGATGAGAAAACTCCACGTTTTCTCAAGTCAGACTTTATGGTCATGGAAGGATTTACGAGGTAATTATGAATAATAACAGCATACAATTGAACAACGCATCACACGCCAGGCCCCACTTACAGGTGATTCAACAAGACGGTGATCGCAAGCATTTATATCTGGCAGGTCAATTGATGAAGCACCTGCAAGATTTAGGACTTAATAAAGCCATCGGTCAAATCACCGTCGGCGATTTATTGAAAATCACCAAAGAGCTTCATCATGCAAGATATTAATGCACTCATTGAGCAAGAATTGCAACAATCCGAATCGCGTAAAACACCAAGGAATTACTTAGGTGCATCGAGTTTGGGGGATGCTTGTGATAGGCGCATTCAATACCAATATCTAGGTACGAAAGCAGATCATGAATTTACCGGCAAACAACTTAAAACATTTGCTATGGGTCATTTGCTTGAAAATTTAATTATCTCATGGATGCAGCTGGTAGGTTTTGAATTAAGCACGCGCAATAAGCAAGGTGATCAATACGGTTTTGAAATAGAAGGTGGCAAAATAGCCGGTCATATTGATGGCGTATTGCTTTCAGGTCCAACTGGATTTGCTTATCCGGCGCTGTGGGAATGTAAAACCATGAATCAAAAATATTGGCGTGATTGTGTGGCTCGTGGCCTAGCCTTATCTCATCCTCATTATTTTGCGCAAGTGCAGCTTTACATGGCCTATATGCAACTCGATGAACATCCGGCACTTGTGACGATATTAAATAAAGACTCCTCTGAATTGCATCATGAATGGATCCAGTTCGATGCAGCTATTGCGCAGCGCTATTCCGATCGCGCAGCACATATTCTTAAAGCATGCCAAGCAAGTGAATGGTTGCCCAGAATAGCTAAAGATCCCAATTATTTTGTATGCAAAAGCTGTCGGTGGCAGAAAACATGTTGGAATGGGTAGTGTATGGCCGAGAATGTGATTGATTTAAAGGATTGGTATAACCTCAATACCGCAGCGTTACAACACCTATCGCAAGATATTAAATCTGAACCCTCCACACCGGTTTCAGAGATTAAGATGCGACTGCTTGGAAATCTGCGCGGCGTTTTATCATACTTATTGCCAGGCGGTGTATTTCGCCGCAATAAATTCTTTGTGGGTGACGTACAAGGAAATCCTGGCGAAAGTTTGGTGGTTGATTTAGAAGGTGACAAGGCTGGCATGTGGCATGATTTTGCAACCGCGGAAGGTGGCGATATCATTGCTCTGTGGGCTTCTGTCAGTAACCGCGATACGCGTCATGATTTTCCTGAACTGATTAAAGGCATTTCAGATTGGCTTGGGATTCGATCTAAAACCTATTATGAAGAAACCGAAGATCTCAAAGGAAAATTGCGAGAATATGAAAGTCATGATTTAGACGATTTATGCCGCAATAATCTATTAGGTCATCCAACTGCACGCTGGGATTATTACGATCAGAACAAAAAAATTATCGCTTGCATTTACCGTTATGAAACCATCTATGGCAAACAATACCGCCCCTGGGACGTCAAAAGCTGCAGTCATCGCGCACCGGAAATTCGTCCGCTTTATAATATTCCAGGCATCATAAAAAGCCGATCGATAATCATTGTAGAAGGTGAAAAATCAGCAGATGCTTTAATTCACTCTGGCATTGCAGCAACCACTGCCATGTTTGGTGCCAATGCACCACTGAATAAAACGGATTGGTCCCCGCTTTATAAAAAGCAGATTGTGATATGGCCTGATAACGATGAGCCAGGCGTTCAATATGCAAAACAATTAGCGGAGTATCTACTTCCACATGTTGCATCACTCACAATTTTAAAACTACCTGCTGACAAAGATAAAGGTTGGGATGCGGCTGACGCCAGAGCAGAAGGTCTCATGCTGCAAGATTTCATTCATCAAGCCTCTAAAGACTCTTTGAAAAAACAAACAATAGTGCCCGTCAATTTGTTTGATTGGCAAAAACAACCCCCTAATCGTGATTGGGTGATTGATGGCTGGTTACCTACGGGTTATGTCACAGCTATCTATGGTGATGGTGGGGTTGGAAAATCACTGCTTGCGCAGCAGCTAATGACCGCTGTTGCTACTGGTTCTTCTTGGCTCAATATTCCCATCAAACAAAGCAAAGTTTATGCGCTTTTATGCGAAGATGATGAGCCAGAATTATGGCGTAGACAATACGCCATTAATCAGTATTTCAATATCAAAATGGCGGATTTGGCAGAATATTTACGAATGATTTCTCGTGTAGGCGATGACAATTTATTGATGGTCTTTGACGGCAAAGATAATGGCCAGCTCACACCGTTTTATCACGAGCTTTTCGCAGACATTATAGCCTTTAATCCACATTTGGTTATTTTAGACACGGCCGCAGATCTCTTTGGGGGTAATGAAAATAATCGTTCCCAGGTGCGCCAATTTATCCAAAACTGCTGTGCGCGTATTGCAAGAGCCATTAATGGTGCTGTGCTGATTTGTGCGCATCCATCGGATTCTGGTATTCAACGTAAAACTGGCACAGGTGGCTCAACCGCATGGAATAACACGGTGCGTTCTCGCTGGTATTTTTCTAAGCCTTCCAATCAAGAAAATAGTAACACCCGGATATTAAGTCGAAAAAAGGCAAACTATGGTCCCATGCAAGCTGAAATCAATTTAGAATGGCAAAATGGGGTGTTTGTTCCCACCGGCGGATTTTCAAACGACTACTTAAAAAATGCCCTAATAAAAGCCATAGAAGATTCGGCTATCGAAGATTTACCATTTTCTCATACTGGAGAGCCCGGGGTTTACAAACAAAGAGCAAGATTACCGGTGGAATTTCATACCTTAAGCCGCCAAAAGCTCGAAGATATGGTGACTGAATTATTAGAAGAAGGGAAATTGATTAAAACTGGCGGAGCAGACAGCAAAGAGCCTAAACGTCTTACTGTCGCGCCATCATTTTCGAAAAAGTAAGGTATTTGGGTTTAATCGGTAACCAAATTCCTGTTTGGTATTGCAGCCAGGCCAGCCATGGGTTTCAATCACATCATGACGTTTGATGGGCAAGCCTAATTGCTCTGCTAGCGTGTCTTGAATCACTTTTTGCATTTTATTTAATGGACGTCTGATTTGTTGCTCTAAATCTTCAATCATGCCCACATGAGGCTCCATTAAATTTGCTAGCTGATTGATGTTTAAAAACGTATGTTGCGCCGATGGCTTAGCCACTTCAAAATCTTGCCAATATTGTTCAAGCAATAAGCGGAAGATTAGCAGGCGCGAAGAGGCTTGGCGCCCAATTACTACAATGCCATTAATGCTCACGCCGTTATCTGCCATACGAATTTCCAAATATTTTTCCTGAGGTGCAATTTTGGGTTCAGCTAAACTGATCATTCGAAAAGGCAGGATGCTCGCTGAATAATTCGGGATCACTTCGCAGACACCAGTTTGGCAGGTTTGCTTGATAAGCTCTGTCAGTGATAAAGGGTTATGGATAATATCAGCAACAGAAATGATAGGGATATCAATGATCATTGATGGGATTTTAGCGCGTGCATTGATGATTAAGGTAGGCGTGACTTTCAATTTATCAATAGTCAAATGGCGGTGATCCGTGCAAATATCGAGTATAACCAAGGTGGCAATACCATATGGGCTCATCACTGTGTAAACCCCTTTGCTCAATAGATAAAAATACAATTGTTGTTCACCCAGGTGACGTTCTAAATACTGTGTGATTTTAGGGAAATTAAGCTGGACGGTGCTTTCTAAAAATCGGGTTTTGCTGTGCGAATTTGGCAAAATATAACGCCCACAATTGTCACAAACCAGATCATCGCAATCCTCGTCAAAATCATCTTCAATGTAAATTTGATTATCGCAATCGGGATTGGCGGAATCATCTTTAAAATCTTTTGGATGATAGCATTTGATGAAACGATTTGAGGCATGGTGTACAAACTGCTCACTTAGCAAAAAAGAAAGCGTGTTTTGATACTCTTGATTTAAATCTACCCATGAACCTTGATGTGTCAGTAATGCACGCAGTGCATCAGTTGCAGCATTTGGCTTTTGATAAGATCTTAAGGCCATAGGTGTCTCTCATCCATGATTTAAAAATTTCCCGAGCATTTTTGTCCAACACATGCTCGGAGTAACAAATGCGAATATGATCGCATGCCTCATCCAGGCGGCGAAAATACAAGGTAATTCGCTTATTTTGGTACAGGACTTTTATAGAATCGACACAGGTAATATCAGCCAAGATGTCGCCCACAGCCCCTTGCATTATCTTTAAATCTTCCGCGATAGGGTTGTTGGGGCAGGTGTTGATGACGATTTCGGTGTTATTATGAAAATAAGGTGAACGAAAGCGTATTTCAAAGAGCTTAAGCATTTGAACAGAGTCACTGACTGTATGGCGCAAGAAACGTTCGACTTGTTTTTTAAAATTAACATCCGCAGCATCAGTAAAAGTAACCGGCTGGTTGAAGTACTCACTGATCAGGGCGTTAGCAATAAAAACTGATTTTTGTGGACACTTGGCGCAGATATTTGCTTGTTTGCCATTTTCAGAAAAATCGATAATGGTCCATTCGGGTTTGTGGCCATGCAACAGCTGATCACTGCTTAACAGCACATCTTCATCACTGGCGCGGCGAATAAAAAGATAGATTCTATCACCATGAACAAAAATATCCTGTAGTTGGCTTTCAAAGCCATCGCCTAAATTTAAATCGTATTGTTCTAAAATTTTAGCTATCTGGTATGAAGAAAGAAAGTCAGCAAAGGTTTTTGCTTGCTGGCGCGGTGGATTTAAAAGCACAAAAGCTGCAAACCCCTTTTTATGAATTTTATCGTAATGGTAGATGTTCTTGAGTGCATCAGGGTTTTGATTAAACAGCGCAAATAGCAAAGACTTTTTATCGTATTTGTTATTTTTGACCAGGCAGAATTCCAAGAGATCATCGCTAAGAGTGGCTTTAGCAATATCCGATACCGCTGTTTCTAATTTGGCATGATTAAAGCGATTTACCAGATAATAATTGAATAGATCATCGGATTGCTCCAGGAGGGCTTTGCGCATTTGTGTTACCGGCAGAGTCTTACTGACATCTGTATCTACCTGATTCACTGTATAGAGCATGGTTATTTGTCTTGGTGACAGCGATTCAAGCCAACTTTGTCTCAAATTGGGGTTGCTGTATTCATCCATAAGTCTCTCGATAGGCAGCTCTAAATCATATTCCCAAAACCGCCGATTCGGGGTGATTCTAAATTTACCGCTATTTACAACGCCCATTTGCATATTTAACCTCCATTTTTCGAATTGCAATGACTTTCCCTAAAATTTTAAATGATTGCTCAGGTGATACCTTTATCAGCTGATACGCCTCATTTTCTGGCTTTAACTCAATGTGGCTCGATCGCCTGTAAAAAGTTTTACAAGTTGCCTCATCATCCAATAAAGCGATAACCACCTCGCCGTTTAGTGCGGTTTCTTGGGTGCGTACGATGACAAAATCTCCATCATTAATGCCCGCATCCACCATGCTGTCACCGTTAATCTCAAGTGCAAAGCAGTGGCCTCTAGCAACACCACTGTCCACTAAAAATTCACCCATATGCTGCTCAAGCGCTAAAATCGGATGACCCGCTGAAACCTTACCTAATACTTCTACCGGCACCACCTGGGCAATCTGGTTAACGGGTACCGATCGCTCTAACATTTCAATGGCCCGGGCTTTTCCTTTGTCGCGCTTAAGGTACCCCTTATTCTCTAATTGCTGGATTACCTCAATAGCACTGGCAGATTTAATACCACGCACCTCGGCAATCTCCCGTACGGTTGGTGACATACCATGTACCTGCTGGTATTGCCGGATGATGTCCAAGGTATCCTGCTGTGCGTCCGTCAATCCCACCTGCGGTTTTGGACCTGGTTTTGTACGTTTTTGTTTAGTCATGAAGCTTAATCCTTTTCTCAGCTTGTCAGTCTATCATACCTAACAAATGTTAGGGTAGTCAAGCATGAATTTCAACTGTCAGATGAACGTTTTGAGGTCGAACCGTGTAAATAACCATATCTCAATAGTGAACGGAGGACTTGAAGCCTATGACTACCACTCAAAATCCCATCAAATTTATTGCGAAAATATTGGCAGATAGCCTGCTTCGGGCGATTAGTTTGGAGAAAGATAAAAAACCTCAAGCAACCGGCGCTTCTTCTCTGGACTTTTCTCCGAAAGGAAGCGTTACTGTGAAGCGAATTTAAGCATTTGAATGAGGTATCATGAAGAAAACGTCAATTATTAAACAGGTTCTGGCTCTACAAAACCAGTCAATTCAAGACTTAAAACAGTTATGGGTACAGCTCTTTGATGAGCCAGCACCACCGTATCAAAAAAACTACCTGCTGCCACGACTTGCCCATCGATTGCAAGAATTGGCATATGGTCCAATGTCTGAAAAAGCAACCACCACCTTAGAGGTTTTAGCCAATCAAATGGAAAAGGGTAAGAAATTTTCCAATCCTATGCTGAGTGGCAGACCCACTGTTGGAACTAAATTAATTCGTGAATTTCAAGGTGTAGATTATGAAGTTATTGTTGCAGAAAACGGGTTTGTATATCGAGGACAAACTTATAAATCTCTATCGGCGATAGCACGGCGGATCACAGGCACTCGTTGGAATGGTCCTTTATTTTTTGGTTTAAGAACAAGAGGCGCGATATAATTTATGACTCGGTGTGCTATTTATACAAGGAAATCCCATGAAGAAGGATTAGAGCAGGAATTTAATAGCCTGGATGCGCAGCGTTTGTCAGCAGAAAATTATATTAAAAGCCAACAACATGAAGGCTGGCAGATACTGCCGAAGTATTATGATGATGGTGGTTTTTCTGGCGGGACTTTGGAGCGTCCTGCGCTAAAGGAATTATTTGAAGATATCGCTGCAGGGCTTATTGATTGTGTCATTGTTTATAAAATCGATCGCTTGTCGCGTTCATTACTTGATTTTGCAAAGATCGTTGATTTATTCGACCGTCACAATGTAGCGTTTGTCTCTGTCACTCAAAGCTTTAATACCGCCAGTTCTATGGGGCGTTTGATGCTCAACGTGCTTTTGAGTTTCGCGCAATATGAACGAGAGCTTACTGGTGAGCGCATCCGCGATAAATTTGCAGCCTCTAAACAAAAAGGCATGTGGATGGGAGGCAATCCACCACTTGGGTACGATATTATTGATCGAAAATTGGTAATTAACGTGCCTGAAGCTAAATTAATTGAGCATATCTTTACGCGGTTTTTAGTGCTGGCATCTGCCACCCATTTAGCTAAAGAATTAAATAACGACGGTCACCGATCCAAACAATTTATCGCCAAAACTGGCAAAGATATCGGTGGGGCAAGATTCACCAAAGCCTCACTGCGCCGCATCCTTACAAATCCCATTTATGTTGGAAAAATACGCCACAAAGATAAAGAGTTTGCAGGATTACATGATGCGATCATTGATCAAGATTTATGGGATCGCGCTCAAGCAACTTTTAAAACAGCACCCAAACGCAATTCCGCCTTTTGTAAATCACCGGTGTTACTCAAAGGCATTATTCATTGCCAAGCTTGCAATATACCTATGACTCCAACCTATACGGCCAAAAAGAATCGGCAATATCGCTATTACGCCTGCAGTAATGTGCTGCGTGGTATCGAGTGCCATGGCATTAGCTCCTATCTTGCGGCAGGTGAAGTCGAGCATTTTGTAATTCAGCAGGTGCGTCATGTTTTAAAATCACCTGAAGTAGCCGCCCAAACAACTCTGCTTTTAGAGCATGCGGGGCTGGATAAAACCCAAGTCTTTGATCTGCTCAAAGACATTGACGCGGTATGGGGGAATTTATTCCCCATCGAGCAACAAAAAATTATTCACACGCTGGTCCGTGCTGTGTATGTCAGCACCGAAGGGATCGATGTGCGTATTAATCAGTTCGGTTTACAAAGCTTAATAATAGAAACACAAGATGAGGCAATAACAGTATGATCCAGACCAGCACTATTGATGGAGAGGTGTCAATTTTTATGCCGCTTAAACTTAAAAAACGCGGTGGACGAAAAATGATATTAGCACCACAGGGTGTGCAACCAGCATCAGAAGACTCTAACGTTGATCTCACGTTGCTAAAAGCTTTGGTGAAAGCTCATTTGTGGCAACGACAATTAAAATCCGGTAAGTGCAGTGGTATGAAAGAATTATGCGAGCGACACGATGTTACCGCTAAGTACGCTCAATTGATTTTACGCTTAAATTTTTTGGCACCCAAACTGAAAGAAGCTATTTTAGCTGGCGAGCAACCAAGGCATTTAAAATTAGCGGACTTGATGAATAACGTACCAGTGCTTTGGTCCGAGCAACAAGAGGTGTTTGGGCTGAAAGTGTTGGAACAAGAAGCGTGATCAGTATTATTTACGTGTACGCAAAGGCAATCAATATGTTTTGCATACTGCTATCAGTTCCTTCAACATCTCACTGAGTTTTCCGCGTTGAAATGATAATAATTGCTCTTGACCACATGCATGAATCAATCTGTCGTGGGCTAATAGCCCATAAACAAGCCACAATACATTGGCTATCTCTAAAGCATCGACCACATTTTTTTCAGACTCTAACTTCATGTAATTTTTGAGGCAGGCATGCTTGATCTGAAGATAGTCATGATTATGCTCTGTGAGCACATAATGTTTCCTGACTTGGTATAAACAATTTATCAGAGAAAAAAATGGGTGTGATATGGAGATTTCACCGAGATCAATAATGGTGATATTTTTCGAGTTATCGCTTATCAGCGTGTTGTTGTCATTAAAATCAGGTTGGACAATGGTTTCCTTAATGGCATAGCCAGATAATTTTGCGCATAAATCAGTTATCTTTGGATGCAGCTTTTCTAATTCGTTCACCTCCAATTCAGACAACCCATCAGCCATCAACAGTTCTTTTTGTAAAATCGCTTGGCTGTATAAATCAGGAATCTTGTTTAAGCGCCAATCAGGAACAGCGATATCAATAAAAGCATCGACATGATCTGCAACTGTTATTTGAAGAGCAGTAAATTGTTCGATTGCTTTGCAAAGCAAATCAGTATCAAATTTCTTTTTCAAAATGCTACGCAAAGATGTGCCAGCATCTTTCATCAAAAAACAATGTAATTCTGAATTATGTGCAATAACGGTAGGCACCGGTGCACGAAATTGGTCATGCAAAAGTTGAATAATTTTAGACTCCAAAGCAATAAGCGCTGGGGTAGTTTTAAGATAAAAAAGTTCATCCCCCGTGTTGATTCTTATCACGCTGGACCAAGGCGTTTGCACAACGATCTCTGTATTAAGTTTAGTTTGTTGTAGAGCCGTCATGGCCCATTCAAAGGCGTCATTTAATTTATCGTTAGCCATTCTTTTTTGCTATCCAAACAAGATGTTGATCTTGATCACTTTCTTTTAAAAGGATTTCAAAGCCATATTTTTTAAGATGCTGTTCGTAAACCGCAGGATCGAGGCTGTAAAAATGAAGTTCTTGGTTAAGCATATTGCTATCAGTTCCCTCAAATTCACTGTCACCACTTGTAAATTCAAGTATTCCACCTGGCTTTAACCACTGTGCAAAACGAGCAATCATGAGCTCATGGTCTGATTTTGGTAGATGAAAAAGACACCACCACTCGATAATAGCATCAACAGTTTCATTGAATTCAATAGTGCGAACATCACCATATAGGCCGCGCATTTTCGGGCATTTGTTTTTAGCGATGTTTAGCAATTCTTGTGACCCATCAATGCCGGTGACAGAGAAATTTTTCTCAATAAAATAATTGGCGATAGGAAACCCAGATCCGCAACCAATATCAAGTATGTGAGATTGTGCGGGGATATGATTTATTAAGGCATCAAGATATTTTTGCTCGGCATTAAAAGAATCCCGCATTTTAGCAAAACCCTCTGCAATGTTATCATAAGATTTTCCTTGGTTATTCATTGTTGGGGCTCCTAAAATTTCATCATATTATTTTCATGCAATACTGTTTATGTCTAGTGAAGTAATCCTAAATAGTCAAAATTCACTGTTCATCAATTAATTCCCATTTTCAAAAATCTCACTTTTCTTTTCTTGAAATGGGCTTGCGTCATAAAACAACTCGATTTTAGAGATGAGTCGATCCGTGAATTCCATCAGCACCGCTGCCCTGAACTTACCAATCGGGGCTGGAGCGACCATATCGTAGGCGAACATAATCTGATCGCCGTCTGCAAAACGTGACCTGATTTGGATATCCTGCAATATGCCACCAAAGTTTTTTGCGGCTGTAACAACTGCATCTTTGCCCTGAATTTCTGCAAGTGGTCCGATGAAATGCACATTATCGTGCAGGTAGCCAGCCATCTTATCAAAGTCTTTGGCAAGCATGGCATTGTAATAGCTTTCAGCAAGGCTCAAATTATCAGTTGTGTTCATATTAAACTCCTATTATAGTATAAGTATACTGATAATGTATTATAAGGACACTGATATGTCAAGAGATAAAGAGGCAGGTGTTAGAAGTTTGCTTGGGTACAAACTGAAAAAGACCCAGCATGCTCTGCGCCTGCATATGGATGAAGCTTTAAGGGCTCTTGATCTCACAACACCGCAATATGCACTACTAGCTCAATTAGAATTAAAGCCAGGGGCGTCTAATGCTGCACTTGCAAGGTCAGCCTTTATCACAGCCCAAACTATGCATGGCATTGTCTCTAATTTAGAAAAGCGAGGTCTTGTGCAGCGTAAAAATGATGTTTCTCATGGTAGGATTTTGTGCACAGAATTAACAGACCAAGGTTACAAAGTTGTGACTCAAGCGCATGATATGATTCGCGATGTTGAAGCACGTATGCTTTCTACAGTAAGCGGGGAACATAAGGTTCTGCTCGAAAAACTGCTGCTTGAGTGTTTTAATAATTTACACTAAAAAGTCTCTATCAAACAATTACAACTCTTTTCTGAAATATCGTTTCTCCCGCTCTCCCTCATTTTTGTATCCAAGCTTTTTGTAAAAAGTGTGAGCTCCATCTTTTTCTCGTCTAACGTGAGATGTTAAGTCAATAACACTTGGACCAACAGTACGTGCAAAATCCTCAACAAATTCGATTAATTTCGTCCCAATACCAGACCGGCGATACCGTTCATCAACCACAAGAATTTCAATATAGAAGCGTATTTTGTCGTATATAAAAAATTGCGATTTGGACCACGCCACCAACCCAATGGGCTGATTGTTTATACAGGCAACAACGACACCATAACCAATATTTTGGATAAAGCTTTGAAACCTGACACTCAAAACATCTTGTGTGGCGGGGCGACCAAATTGCTCCATAAGAGGTAACAGTGCAGCTATGTCTTCTATTGTACAATGACGAAGCTCGACTTGATTACTGATATTCATACGATTAAACCTCAAATCGATCCACGATTAAATTTGGGGACGTTTGGATCAAATAAGGTCCACTTTGGTGCGTCTTCAGTCCATACATACATATCAGGCGAGAAAAGAGTTTTATCATCCAGGCTGCTTGCTCCAACTATTCTAATATGTGGCCAAATCTCTGGTCTACCAAAGAGCGTGGAACCACATGTCCCGCAAAAACTTACATGCACCGGCTTGCCACTTGCACCTGGGCGCGTAAATTCGCTTAACTTGCCGTGTACCGCCAATGATTCGTAAGGCACCACAATAAAAGGCCATGCCGTGCCGCCTGTTAGACGCTGACAATCATGACAATGGCAAATACCGGATTTTAAAATATTAGCTTCAATTTTATAGTGGATTTCCCCACAAAAGCATTTTCCTGTGATCATAATTCTTTCCGCAAATAAAGTTTCGCCATATGGCCTTCATTTTGATAGCCAATGCGATTGTAAAATTCATGGGTGCCATCCTGGGATCTTCTTAGACCAGAGGTTAAGTCAATAATGGCTGGTGAGTTTTGTTGTGCAATATCCTCAACAAATTTCATGAGTTTTTTACCGATACCTGTACCTCTATGGCTTGTCGATACAACGAGTCCAACAATCGAAAAGCGCGTAGCATCCGAGATTAAATGATCTGTTTTTGTCCAAGCAACAAATCCCGTAATGTCTTCATTCATTTCACACACGGCAACGCCAAAACCAGGATTGTTTACGAATTTTAGGAATCTTCTATTCAAGTCCTCCAAAGTAGCCGGGTAACCTAGCTTTGATAGAAGAGGCAAAAGCTTGGGTGTATCATCGATTGTGGCGTGTCTTATCATACCAAAACCTTCTTCATAAAATAACGTTTTTGTCCTGCAGGACAATTCTCAAGAACACCAAAAATCTCATAACCATGCTTTAGATAGAAATCTTTTGCTTGGTGATTAAATGTATCCAAATGGATTAACTTGGCACCCATAGCTCTAGCATCAGCTTCAACTTGATTAAGTAATAACGTACCTAATCCTTTGAGCCTATGACTTTCTTCCACAAAAAGCACGTTAATAGCCAAGCATTCGCCTAAATAAAAACAAGTTCTAATACCGGCAATAATTAAGCCGTTTTCTTTGATAACATAATCTTTTAAAACTTCAGTATCGCCGTGAAATGAAACTTGGCTAGCAACAAAAGCATTGATTTTATCATTTAGCGTTTCTGCTTCTTCGCTTGTAGCAGGAGATAATTTGTAATCTGTCATCATAATACTTTCCTAAGAAAAATTCTTGAATGTTCACGCCAGTATTTTTTTATCTCGCCCATAGGTTTATAGCCATTCTTCAAATAAAAACCCTCGGCTTGAAAGTCCCATGTATCAAGTGTCGAAAAAACACAGCCATGTTTAACAGCTTCTTGTTCTGCCGCATTTATTAATTTTGTACCGTAACCTTGGTTCCTGAGCTTTTGGTCAACCCATAATGTTTCCAGATAGACTGATTCACTATCAAACTGCGCTTGTATACCGCCGAGAATTTCTCCCGAGTCATTTTTCAAAAACACTGAAAATTCTTTGTCTCTAGACTGTCCCATTAGGCGTTCATAATCAACAACCAAACCTTCTGCCACAGCATCTTTGTCGGCTTGACTAGGACTGTGATCGACAATTATTTTGTATGCAGCGTTTGGTATCAATTCCGCAGTTTGATGATTAGTCCGAATAATCCAATGAGCAATAGATTCCGCAACCTGATTTATTGTTAATCTTGTTGTGTCAAAAATTTTAACAAATGCTTTTCTATCCCAAGCCTCCAACTGATCCCAAGCGCTAAAATCTAGTCCGTGCCAACAATCTTCTTTCAGTACATGCTGCGCCCACTGCGGGTCTTGGGTGTGCATGTGAAGCCAAGCAGACCAGTTCAGCATATTTTGATCAGCACCGTAGGTGTTGCGCTTTTTGAGGCGCACAATACGTTCGAAATCGCTCACGTCTAAAAGACAGAAGTTGATTTTATCTATTTGTTTGGCTGAAGGGCAGCTCAGTATTTCGCCTAAAACAATTTGACCAAGCAAGCAGGCATTTTTGCCATCCTTTAATAATTTCTGTAGCCACTTTTCGGTGGATTCTTGACGCCATTTTTTATCAGCCCCTTCGGGTACACCAATGTCATCAAAATCATAAACAGCTATGCCTTTTCCCAATAGCTCTTTCAAATGAGGCATTACTGCCGTTTTACCGCTGCCACTGGCGCCGCCTATAAAGTATAATCTCATAAAATCTCCCTCGTATTATAAGAGTCATACGCTCTCTCTATTGCGCCATTCGTCAGAAAAACAGGCTGCAAGTGTTCAAAGCATTGCATACGATCGTCACCACCTTCATCAGACAGAAAGATATATTCACAATAGTCACCGATGTCCTGAATAATACGTTCAAAACGATAGTAGGCCATCGCATCCTGATTTATCTTTGTTTGGCCGTAGCCCTGATAAAATAGTGATTCTTCTTCGATGGCTGTCAGGCCGCTATCCCAAATACCAGAACCAATAAACATTAGATCACGTTCTTTGGGGGCAAAGATGAGGGTATCCCAATCAACAATGTAAATGGCATCTTCTTTATCAACAAACAGGTTCCAGCCATGCATATCAGCGTGGCATAAAACATAGTCGATGGGCTGTTTTTGGATTGTGATCGCAAGCTCTTCAGCGTGCTCCACAATTTTAAAGATTTCGCTACTTTTTGATTTCAGGAACAGTGCCATTTTTACAGCAACAGGCTCTTCAAACACTTCATTGCCAATGCGCATAAGAAATGCTTTGACGGTCTCGCGCCATTTAGAAGAGAACATTTCCCGTGGCACATCTTTTGTTATTGATGCAGGAATATCGATATTATGAAGCTTTTTAATGGCCGCACCAAATTGAGCCCACTGATCTCCTGATAGTTTGGTTTCTACGCCATTACACCCATCGACATAAGAGTACAGAATTGCTTTGAACGATGCCAGGCTTGTCCAAAGTTGCCCTGTTTTGGTTGCAAGGGGCGGAATCACTTGTTTAATACCCAGATCAGCCAAGTATTTTGGAACTGAGACAGAGGCCTCTAAAAACTTACCGCTTCTTAATTTAAGAAAGTGGTCTGCTCCGTCAGTGGTTGTCACGCGATAAACAGCTGTGTTGAAATCAGCACCAAGAGGCAAAAATACTACTTTTTCTATAGTCAGCCCATATGCATCCCGCAAACACGCAATAATTTCTTCGTCTTTGAGATTAGGTTTTATTAACATGGTCGAGCACCTCCTCTAATAATGGATTAAACTCAAGCATGCCGCCTGCAATAATCTCAAATGATCTTTGGTCGATTTCTAAAAAGCCATAGCGGAAAACATAGCCCCATGAATTTTTATTTTTGATAAAGGGCAACAACGGCACAAGCGGTTTGATATAAATATGCTTGGCATCAAAATAATTGATATTACGCCTAAAGGGTTTGAATCCATCTCCCATATCTACTTGGTAAGGCGCATCATCAATGACCTCGCCAATTGCAGTAAATTTTTGATAGAGCTCAGATCCTGCCATGGTTATTTTAGACGAATAATAAATTACGAAATCACCACGGGATAATCGTTTGGCGGGTGCAGATTTACCGTGGCAAAATTGACAAATACCAAGCTTAACGCCGTTTTCCACATGCTCTTTACAAGCAACGCCAATCCAGAATTTTGCTGCCTTATTCATCTGTGGTGCCTGCAGTTAATTTCGCCAAAATTTGCACAAGGCTTTTTTGTTCCTTATGAGATGCTTTACCAAAAAACGTGCTATCAATCCCCTCTACAATAGGGACCAGGGTGCGTACCATCTCTTTACCTTTTTCGGTGAGCGAGACGCTCTTGGCGCGTGTATCTGTTTCATGTTCAATGCGATGAACACAACCAAGTGCAACCAGTTTTCTTAGAGATTTTGAAACAGTCATTTTGTCAAGCTTGGACCAGTTCACGATAAGGATTTGAGTTGTGTCATAGTGATGAGCCTCAAACCACATCAGGGTTGCCATAATCACAAACTGGGCATGGGATATATCATACGGCTCCAAAGACTTTTTAATCTGCCTTTGCCATACCATCGTTGTTTGCCAAAGCAAAAATCCAGGGCTATCTTCAGGTGTATCAAAACCAAATGGTAAATCAGACATTGCTGCCTCTTGCAAGCTTTATTAAGTTTTCCATTTCCTCTGGGACCGTATCAGCGACATTTTGAGCCACAAGCTTGATCCAAAGCCATTTCAATGGGCCTGTCACAACGAGTTTATTCGTTAACTGTAATCCATCAGGCGTCTCTTTTCATCTCGTGAGTATCGTACATTTTGGCGCCGAAGAACGAAGTGCAGTCAGTAAAGTAGTGGCCATCAACGATTTCGGTTAGTGTGATTTTTACGGGGTTCACACCCTTGGGCTTTAACATGAAATGGTTGCCAACTTTGAAATCACCCTCAAGCTTGCAATAATCCAAATCACCATGCCAAGTTGGCCAACTATTTACATCTGTCCAAATGCGCCAAATATCTTTGGGGCTAATGCCCTGAAAAGTCTTGCTATAGGTTTTTGTCCACATATACGCCTCGTTAGTATCTGTCCATATTGTATACATATATACTAAACAGTCAAGCGATAAGCAACAGAAAACTGACCATACTATAGTAAAATTCTCGCTCTACGGGTGCATGCGCCATTCTCCGCCCCAATAACGAACCTCAAGACCGCTTTTGTAAAAACCCAGTAAAATCAAGGGTTTTGGACATGCGTACCTTGACGGCCGACGTTCGCATCTAACGGAGAAACGGAGAACAAAAAGAGAGAATTTGGGGTAAAATTGGTGATTTTAGGATTCTCTAGGTACGCATGTGTTGCATAGCTAAAACTCGCCATAGCCCATGAATACTGGGGTTTTGAGGCGTTTTTGCTCACCCAAGAATTTCGACAAAAACTTTTCGAGAATTAAAAACTGGCGGATGGGGTGGGATTCGAACCCACGGTACGGTTACCCGCACGCCGGTTTTCAAGACCGGTTCCTTAAACCGCTCGGACACCCATCCATGTATTGGTATATACTATAAATAATATATATTCAATAAAAAAATCAGTTATGTCTGCAAAAATACTAAAAGTTGTATTAATTCAGAGCGGCTTGTATTTTTACAACGTGCTAAAAAATTTAATATAAATATCACATACATTTATACGTATAATATTTTTTTTAAAAAATCTAGAAATAAATAATATTATTTAATATAATAATATTATTATATAATGAATAATAACTAATCACTATAAAATAGGGAATTGATATGCCAAATAATGCAGCCAGTATTGCGGCAACCGGACTGAACGCAAGCCAAGAAAGAATCAATGTAATTGCAAATAATATAGCCAATGCCACTACTATAGCTTTTGAAAAAAAGGTAATACATACTGCTGATGGATTTTATAACGAAGTTAAAGCAGCGGGACTACCGAATCAAAATGGTGGTGATATAAAACCAGTAGGCATATATTATGGTACTGGCGTAAAAGTTGTGGGAGTATATGAAATACATTCAAATAATGCTCAAATAAAACAAACCGGTAGAAATTTAGATATTGCAATTATCGGGCATGGATATATAGGAATTACTTTAGCAAACAGTAGAAAGGGCTATACAAAAGTTGGCGCTTTGCAGCTTGGTAGCGATAGAAGGCTAAGAACAAATCAGGGATATATAGTAGATGGAGAGATTGCAATACCAGAAGGAATAGCTGTAAACGATGTTTCTATATTGCCGGATGGTACAGTAATGGCAAAAAGTAATGGAACGAATCAACAGTTGGGGCAATTACAATTAAATCTTTTTGCAAATGAGGCTGGGCTACAACCTTCACACGAAGGTATATATCTCGCTACTGACGCTTCTGGAGAGCCGACTGCTGTTCAGCCTGATTCCAATGGTGCAGGTATTATAAGATCAGAAAGTTTAGCTGAATCCAATGTATCTGCAATAGTTGAATTAACCGATTTAATTTCAGCCCAAAGGGCATATGAGTCAGGGGCTAGGGTGCTTGCTGTTGCAAATGAGATAGCACGTGAAGAGAATAAGATATACTCAAATTAGATTTTTATAAGTTTTTGATGTAAAAGATGTAACATTAATTTTTATATCTTATTTATTTAATGGAATGATTATTTTGAAGAGATTTATTATTTTAATTTGTACATTTGTTACTATTCTTAGCAATATTGTTGTCGCCCAGAATAGTAATGTAAGTATAGAATTAAATGAGTTAGTTAAACAGTCCATAATTGACGAATTGCCTGATACTAACGCTATACCGGAAATTACATTCAATAATGATATGGAATGTGTGAATCAATATAAAAATAAAATAGAAGATTTTATACTACTTTCTTTAGATAAGAATGATCGTATATTTAACGGGAAGATAGTTGATACTAACAATAAAGAATGTCTAATCTCTGGGTATTATACATTGTATGGTAAGGTACCAATACTCATCAAAGGTGTTCGCAAAAAAGAAATAATTGAGGAATCCAATATCTTGTATACTAACTTAAAATCAACAAATATAAAACAGGATTTTATTCTTTCTAAGGATAATTTGATTGGAATGCAAGCAAAAAGAGATATATCCCCAAATTCTTTTATCAGAGAATCTGATATATCCAAACCTTATGTAATTAAAGATAGAGATGCGATCACAGTAGTTTATAAAAAAAATAACATGCAGGTAAAGATAAGCGGAGTTGCTATGCAAGCAGGTGCTATAGGTGATGTGATAAAGGTAAAAAATATCAGCACGAATGTTGTTCTATATGGTAAAATAGATTCTGAAAACTTAGTATACGTGGTCTCAAGATGAATAGAATGAATCCAGTAATTATTATTTCGTGTTTTTTACTATCTTCGTGTGCAGGCCATGTACAAAGTTTGAGACATGCGGGTAAAGAACCTCAAATGAGTAAAATAGAGCTTTTTTCTGATTCTGTAAATTATAAAAATGATATGATTGCAATGGAAGAAAGAAAAAATACGCGTATCAAAAGAACTAATTCTTTATGGCAGGAAGAAGATACTAATATTTCTGTCAAACATAATATATGGCATGTTGGAGATATAGTAAAAGTTAAGGTTGTGATACAAGACAGTGCAAAACTAAATAATTCAACAAATCAAACCAGAAGTTCAAGCGATAAAAGTGGTATATCTATGGCATTTGGAGTTGATATTGCTAAGACTATGAAGACACCAGATGCTACTTCTAATTTTGTAGGTGGTGCTGCAGGAAGTCATAAGTATAATGGCTCTGGGGATGTTACTAGAAATGAACAGATTAATACAGAAATAGCTGCAATCGTAACTCAAGTACTTCCTAACGGGAATCTTGTAATAGAAGGAAAACAAGAAGTCAGAGTAAATAATGAAATAAGAGAAGTGAAGCTTGCTGGAATAATTTCTTCCAGAGATATTAGTGCGGATAATACGGTACGGTCTGAACAAATCGCAGAAGCTAGGATTTCTTATGGAGGCAGGGGTATGGTAAGCGATATGCAAAGACCAAGAGTCGGAACTCAGGTACTTGATATAATCGCCCCTTTCTAAAGCTCAAAATTAATGAGATGTTGAATTTTAATATGCTATGTGTTAGTATTGCGCTTTGTTTTAATTTTGAGATTTACAAATATGCCAAATGTTTACTTTAACGGCCCAGCTGGAAGGATAGAAGGAAGATATTCTCAATCTCTAGACAAAAAAGCACCTTCCGTCTTGATATTGCATCCTCATCCATTATACGGAGGAACGATGAATAATAAGGTTGTGTATACTATGTACAAAGCTTTTGTTAACATGGGTTTTACCGCACTAAGAATAAATTTTAGAGGTGTTGGTAGTTCGGAAGGCAAATTTGATAATGGTATTGGAGAGCTTGTTGATACTGCAACTGCTTTAGATTGGTTGCAAAATCAAAATTCGTTTAGCTCAAATTATTGGATTGCTGGCTTTTCTTTTGGCGCATGGATAGCTATGCAACTTATAATGCGTAGACCAGAGATACAAAATTTTGTGGCAGTTGCCCCTCCTGTAGATAAATATGATTTTACATTTTTATCTCCATGTCCGATTCCAGGGGCTATAATTCAAGGAAATCTTGATAGCATAGTTTCAGAAAATGCAGTAATTGATTTTATTGATAGTGTTTCTAAGCAGAAAAAATCAAAAATTGTACAAAAAACAATTTATGGTGCTGATCATTTTTTTAGAAATAAGCTAGATGAGCTTGAGCTAGGAATAAAAGAGTACCTATCCATGAAACATGTTGATTCTATAGAAGAAAAATCAAAAAATGAGACTTTTAATTCATTAACCTTATTACTTGATTAAGTCTTAAGTTCAATAAAATAGATTTAAGGCTACAAGCGCTACTATGTAATGTACTAGGCTTGCTGCTATTCCTGCAAATACATCGTCTAACATCACACCTAAAGCACCAGGAGTATTTTTGTCTATCCAATTTATTGGAAATGGTTTGAGAATATCAAAAAATCTAAATAACAAGAACGGAAGAATTATAAAAAATAAGTAGTATTGCGTTTGAGTATGATATATAGCAGTTTCGTTTAATACTATTGATGAGCTGTAACATAAAGTATATGTAAGCATTTGTCCCACCAATTCATCTATTACAATCTCTTTTGGATCTTTAGAGTGTGATGACTTTAAATAAATAGATACAAAAAATAATCCAATAATAAATAAAGCTAATGTTATTATTAAAACTATAGTAAGAAATTTAATTATTAAATCTGTATTTTTTAATATTGCTACATTAAAAACTTTGCTAGTATCATTAATGGTGACTAAAAAAAGTATTAAATAAAATAATGGAATAGATAATATGGAGCCAAAAGTTCCTGGTGCATGCGCTATTTTTCCAACATACCCACATGTTACGATTTGTTCTACTATAACATTTGGAATTTTTTTCATCGTGTCTACGTTAATTAGTTACTTAATGTTTTTATAAATTTATTAGATAATAATATGTCAAATGAAAATTATATAGATAAAAACGATAAACAGCTAGATACTTTTGATTCAACAAGTGAATTAAATGATAATTTAGCACCAAGAATTGTTTCAAACTCTAGCGATATATTTGAGAAAAAGATTATAAGCATTAAAAATAAACTAAATCTTTCGCCAGAAGAAGAGGGGGCTTTTTTAAAAGCTTACTCTTTATTGAGAATAAATAATCATCTTCCAGTTGAAGTATATGGTTTTTTATTAGAAATATTAACATATTTATACCAAAACAAGAATTCAAAATAAACTAGATGTATGAATCATGGCGGCGTACTCTTAACTCGAAGAGATTTTGAAAATTGTATTCTAGAAAATACACTTTTAGAGACTTATCATAATTTTTTAAAAATTTATAAATTTTCACTAATAGAATACAAAAATGTCCCTTTTGTTCTAGATAATAAATTTTCTTGTTATATATTAACTAGCAAATACGCAGCTTATCTAGTTGCGGAGCAAAATATTAAAGAGGAAACGAGATTTTTTGTTATAGGAAAGGGCGCCTCGAACGTATTAGAATTAAATACAAAGTGTATTATTTTGGAGATTTTTCAAGACGTTCAAAGATTGATAAAATACTTGAATTCAACAAAAAATACTATTGATCTTAGAAGTATTTTGTATCTCTCTGGTAATATTATTACTAGAAATCTACCGCCAGAAATCAACAGAAGCATCATATATAACGTACTTTATGCAAAAGAATTGAGCGCAGAGGTATTACATGGTCTCAAGAGTGGTTCAATTAAATATGTATTAATTTACTCCTACAATGTGGCTCTTAATTTTATTAAATTAACAAAAAGTCACGATGTACAAAGTGTCATTATAAATAAGGTCTATATAATTACCATTAGTGTTAATATAGCATCTTTATTTTTTGATTTTAAGAATGTATACTATTCGGAGAATAATAATGAAAACGAGATGTTGGGTATTCTTCGTTCCTTGATAGGATAATTTACTTGAGCAAGTATAGTATGATTTCTAAAAAAATAGTATTTTTTATAGGGGCTATTAGTGTGATAGTATATATCTATCTTTATCATCCTTATAGATTTTTATCAGAAAAAGTAAGTAGTAATATAGAAGTTGCACCAAAAATAACAAAGTCTTCTCAGAATATAGACGATTTTAAGGTTGATGAAATAAATAAAACAATTATAACAACGTCAGAAGAGACTGCGCTTCAAGATGATATCAAAAATGTTCAAGCAGCAGCAGTAATTGAGCATCAAGAAACCTGCGCAAAGCAAACCGAAATATTAAACAATCCAAAAATTGATTCGAACTCAAGTTATTATACTGTGAATCAAAATTCAATAGATTTTTATACAAAGACAATAAAAATTGCATCTAGATTTATGCACAAAATATTGAATGATGAAAAAAATTATAGAGATGAGATAGAACACTTGCTTCGTATCAAGAATTTACCAAATGAGGTAATGGAAATTATAGATAGTGCCAATTTTTTGTTAGATAAAAATATAGAGTATAAAGTTAGGTTATTTCCTGATGATAATTATTGGTTATTAAATCAAGGAATATTAAGTAAGCTATTTACGCTAGATAAGATAATAAAAAATACCGAACTGAGTCTGCTATATTGCAAAATAAAAGATAATATCCACGTACTCTACAACTATTTTCATTCACGCGAATTTTTTAATATAATGCTATTTGAATAAAATGACTAGAATAATACTATTAATAATTACTACACTTTTAATATCCATTGTATTACGTGGAATTGATACAGGTTTTCAGATATTGTTTGGCGAGTATATCATTACCTCAGATGTTCTGTTAATTTTAGTAGTGATATTATCATTTATCCAGATCGTATTATGGACTCGTTGTTTAGTAAACTGGGTGTCAAATCGCGTGTATAGTAAAGAAAGATAAAATTTAGTAATCGTTGCTCTTGATTGTATTATAAAGTAGCTCTAATTTTTAAGGCAATGTGCAGTGAGTTCGATACGTGGTTGTTATTTTGAATCATATAACAACCATGAAAAATGAGGCATTTCTCCGTTTATTTCATTGGTGCGCCATGCAATATGTCCATCTGGCCTCACAAGAACGGCTCCAGTCTTGGAGATATCATATTTTTCACAAAAATCATTGTGCTGATCGAGATAGTCTCCATTCTTACCGATAGTAATTATTGCGCAAGGAAAATCGCTGTATTTTTTGCGCCAATGAAGAGCCTCTGGGTGACATACTAAAACAAATTGATTACTAAATAAATCCAAAGTAGAGTACGATTTATAATGATCCTTTAGTAACCAACAATGAGGAGCTCTAGCGCCAACTTCCGCAGATTGCTTGTAGGTTTTTCTGGTTTCATACTCGCTACCGTATATAAAACCTAGATCAAATAAAATATTATTAATGTGATTTGTTTGTGTTTGTAATTCTTGTTTAAATGAGTCTAAATCATTCTTGACTAAAGCTGTAAAAATACTATTGAATCGCTTAGCATTTTTGATGCTAAGTTCGGTATTTACTTTTGCAATTTGTACGCGTTCTGAGAAATAAGTATCTAAAATGGATTCGTTAGCGATGCCTCGAATAACCATAGCAAGTTTCCAAGACAAATTATGAATATCTTGAATACCAGTATTCATCCCAAATCCTCCAGTTGGCGGAAGACGATGCGCAGCGTCTCCTGCCAAGAATATTCTACCAATCCGATATTGCTTAGCAATTAATGCTGCCATGGTCCAAAATGACTTATTAATAAAGTTATATCTACTTGTGGGTCGTTTATGATGTTTTTTACATAATCAACGCAAAATTCATCTGTGAAAGATTCTCGAGTGAGCGATTCTCCTAAGCGTATCCCAACAAGCCACTTTCTAAGCTCTTTTTTTGCTAAAATAAAAGCTCCACGAATATCATCTTTGGTAAACATAAAGGCTGCTGCTGGGCGATGTTTTACATATTTATCTAAATCCATTTCACAATATATATTGCAAAATACTCCTAAGTTTTCTACCCCTTCCATCGTTACATTTATTAATTTTCTTACTTTACTATTTGCACCATCTGCTCCTATTAAGTAATGACCACAAATGCTTTCTATTAGACCAGTATTATTATCGAGGATTTCTACCTTAACGCACTCGTCGTTGTTCTCAGTTATACTGATCATTTCTGCATTAAATCTTAGTTCAATTAGAGTATTGTTTTGGATTTTTTTAAGTAACTCACGTTCTAGATCGTCTTGAGCAATGATAGTATTTTCGACTGGACTATAAGGTTTATAATCTACGGTTGCTTGAATGCGAGTAATCTCTTTTTCTTGAAAATTTTCGATCCAAGCAAAGCAATATGCATCTCTAGACATTTGATACTGCTTTAGATTATCGCTCAACCCCCATAGACGTAACAGCTCCATGGTACGAGCATTTATTCCTCTTGCCTTAGGGTGATCAGTAGTAGTAGCGTGTTTTTCTATTAGAATAGATTCGATTCCATAAGAAGACAAACAAAGAGCGGCTGACATACCAACTGGACCACCGCCAATAATAATTATTTTTTTCATAAAATCCTCCTGAAGTACTGTAAAAATTTATCATAATCATGGATCCGTATAGTGTGGCAGGTAAACTAAACTACTATCTTTATAAGAAAATTCTAACAACTAATCCTTATAATCGCAAGCGTCTATTTTTTACAAAAATGAGATTTAGTATTATGTTTATAGCAAACAATTACAAATAATGCTCCTGCTATAATTGCAATTAGTCCACCAAAACCCATCAATCCCATCCACATCTTGGTTACTATACTCATGTTGTCGTGTCCAGGGGTTTTTCTTAATACCCCGTATCCACCAGAAATTGCAAGAGCTATAATGTGAATCATTTGCCCAAAAAAATACAAGTAAGGCTGAATTCTAGCGTATAATATATTATCGATACCTTGATCAAAAAGATACGCATAACACACTGCCATAAAAGCTAACGTGATACCTACAACCATACCATGATAATGTGCCGGGATAGTTACATTAATTTCATCTATCATAAATCCTATTATTGAACCAGTAAAAAATGTCATAATGGAAGCGATAAAAGCTCTGATAGATGGAATATTTGATACGACCTTTGTAGATTTTGTTATGAACAACCAAGGTGATGACTTTGTATTAACACACAAATCTAACAATGTTGTTACTACAATTAACACAACTGAAATACCTCCAAAATACCTCATATGGAAAGTAAAGAATTCTGTAAAACCATGCTCATCTATTTTATAGCGAAAATGAGCAAATAATGCCATTACAGATATCGGTATATTAAGAAGAAAAATACAATTATATAAAAAGTTTTTTTCTAAGCTTTTATTAGTAAAAATTTCTATTAGCAAAATCCAAGCAGTAATAAGGCCTCCTATATAAGAAAATTGCAATATATGACCACCACTCCAAAATAACGTCTCATAAAAAAAATGTATATCTACCGGGTATAAGATTTTATCAAGCTGTATAAATGAAATAACACAGGAAATTATTGAGATAATATAGGCGCCAGCAGAGCCAGCATTTGCGTAATACATCCAAGAGCTAGAGTTTCCGAATAATACCGTAATCAACGCAATAATTAGTATACTTATGGCAAATATAACAATTCCTGCGATAAAACTCCAATTCTCAAGCATTGGTATATAATTATTCATTACCGGATTGCTTCCAATGTCGATAATAGGAGAGATAAACACCATCACCGTTCCTATTAATGCAATAAAGAAAGTAAAGTTTAGAAAGAAATTCATCTTACTTTCTATGTTTTTTATCCAAAATGCAGCAATGATGGACATTGTCCATATTAAAACCGATAAATTTACATGAATAACTAAGGTAGTTTTAAAAATATCAATATTACAGTTAAGTACATTTGACAAAACTGGAGTTCTTGAAAGAACTAATATTATAGAGTATACTCCAGACAATCCTATAGAAAGAATGCCTAATAATAGAAAATTATAAAAATACTTACTATTACTATACATTCTTTAACCACATTTATTATTCACCACTTTTTGCAATCTGCAAAATAAAGATATACTTCATTTAGACTAAATTTACTTAACAAAAGAAAGTAGTCACTTTTGCAAGGTGGCAATAACTTATCGATTTAAAGCTCAACTATTTATAACAAAAATGTAAATTCCTATTCTTTTTTTACTATATATTTTATTTATCTATAAAATCGTCCATTTCCTCATCAGTAGCGTCTTCAAAAGTATTAGCGTTGCTAAAATTATCGAATTCCAAGTTCGCGGTTGCATCGTCAAAATTCTCAGGAATTTGTATAAACAAATCTTCTTGTTCTTCAAATGAATTTCTTTGCAATTCAAACTCGTTTTCTAGATCGTCTGTATTTTTTACTGAAACTCTAGTTTGTAGTCTCTTGAGTACATCGTTTCTAAGTTTATCGATATCAAGCAAACCGCGTGCTATCTCTCTTAGCGCAATTACCGCATCTTTATCGTTATCTCTTTTTACCATAATCATAGATCCAGAATGAATCCTTTTTGCTCTTTCAGCCGCTAAAATAACCAATTCGAATCTATCGCCTACTTTCTCTACACAATCTTCTACCGTAACTCTAGCCATAATTACCCAAAAATTATAAAATCATATTGTTCGCAACACTAATACAATACTATAGCAAATATTAAGAATAAAATCTACATTTTAATTTAAATTACTCTGTATCTATTACCATACCATCGTAACAAGGAAAAATATTTGATGGAACATGTTTGGAAATTTCGAAAAAATCTATTTTATGACTCATATTTGTTAAGTATATTTTTTCTGGAGAAAAAATTTCTCTATATTTCAACACATCGTTTAATCCAAAATGACTAATTCTAGCTTCATAATCTACGCAATCCATGATCCAAATTTTTCCTTTAGATAAATACTGCTTAGAATCTTCTGGATAAGAAATAACATCGTTTGTATATACAACACATCCAACACAAAATCCAAGACTGTCTATTAATCCATGTTCTTGTTTAAAAAAACTTATTTCTATATTATTTATAATAATTGTATCATAAAAAGAAATTTCTATTGGCTCGAATATATCTGCATTAAATAAAAATGGATACATCTTAAACAAAACATCCATAGAGTGTTTATCTGTATATAATTTTAATGGTTTATGCTTGTGAAATTTAACAAATACCTTGAGATCGTCTATCCCATTCATGTGATCAACGTGTGCATGAGTGAGTATAATAGCATCTAGCTTATTTACCTTATTTGATAACATCTGAATTCTGGTATCACATCCAAAATCAACTAAAATATTAGTCGTATGGCTATGTATCAATATTGATGAACGCAGTCTTTTGTTATATGGAGACTCTGAAATACATATTTTACAATTACAACCAACTACAGGAACTCCGCTAGAAGAACCGCATCCTAGAATCGTAATCTTTGTATTCATTAACATAATATATTACTGATTAAAATTCTGTCTTAAATTTAATGCAGCAAGTAACGTACCCTCGTCTAGATGATCTAACTCTCCGCCTATTGGAATACCGCTTGCAAGTCTTGATATATAGACGCTCATATTATTTTCCTTAAAAAAATCTAATATTAGAAATGCAAGACTCTGTCCCTCGATTGTTGCATTGGTAGCAATGATCATCTCTTTTATATTTAATTCTTTACATCTCTTGATAACTGCATTTAATTTTGGTATATTATTGATGCTATTTAGACTGTTTGGCATGTTTAAAACATAATATTTTCCATCAAACACGCCGCTTTTTTCTATTGCCCAAAGATCAGAAACTGTTTCAACTACAGCAAGCAAAGAGTTATCTCGTTTATCATCTAGACATATATCGCAAATATCTGAATCAAAGCCTAAATTATTGCATAGAGTACATATTTTTGTTTTATCTTTTACTATCGTAAGAATTTCTAAAAACCCTGATATACGAATTTCTGGATCTTCTAGTAAATGCATAACTATGCGTTTAGCAGATCTATGTCCAAGACCAGGTAACTTTGCAAATAAACTTATCAGGTTATTTATTTCATTATTTCTTTGCATCTTAATGCTCTATCTTCGTTATAAATCTATCGTGCAGAGCCTCAACAACTTTTTCTGCAAAATTTTCATCAATCAAGATACTCACCTTATTTTCTAGATTTAAAGCAACTTTATGTTGTATTTGGTTTTCTAGCAAAAAAGATAAAACTTGATTAAATATTGATGCATCTCTTTTGATACCAACTCCAATTACAGAAACAATAGCTACGTTAGTTTCTATTTTATGATCAATTGCATTATCTATCAGTTCTTTTTCTAACTTCGAGATATCATAAATTGAAAATATATAGCAATTTTTATTCAATTCTCTTGAATAATATATAATTTCTACATTAGTATTTGATACTTTGAGGGCATGCGGAACATTCGCTATGTCACGATCTTTAATGTATAATGCCGCTATATTTTTATTAGATACAATTCCAGAAATATAAGATTTTTCCATATTATTTATTTTTTGAGTAATTAAAGTACCGCTATTTTTTATAAAGGAAGATAAAATTCTTATTGGAACTTTATATTTCATTGCTATTTGGACAGCTCGTGGATGCAAAACTTTTGCTCCAGCTACCGTAAACTCCAAAGCTTCTTCATAAGACAATCTGTTGATTATTTTTGCATCTTGAATGAAGCGCGGATCTGCGCTATATAATCCTTCTACATCGGTATATATATCGCACATATCAGCGCCAATGCTGGCAGCGAGAGCGGCAGCAGTTGTGTCTGAGCCGCCTCTCCCTATAGTTGTTATATTGCCACGCAAGTCAATACCCTGAAAACCAGAAACTATTGGCACAGTGTTTTCTTCTATGCAGCTTAGTACCTTTTTGTTATCAACATTTTCTATTATAGCGTTCCCATGATTACTATTTGTTATAATTGGAATCTGCCATCCATTAAATGATTTTGCAGGAATATTGTCCTCTAAGAGTATTAATGCTAATAGACCAGCTACTACGCTTTCTCCTGTTGACACAATAGAGTCATGCTCCATTAATGTACTTATGTTATTTAATTTTGAGACTGATATGCAATAGCTGATTAATTGATTAGTTACGCCAGCCATTGCTGACACTACAACAACTACCTTATTTCCTTTTTTTATAACTTGCTTTATAATATCGGCAACATTTTTGACATTCTCTATACCAGAAACAGAAGTGCCGCCAAATTTTTGCACTATTAGTTTAGTCATCGTGTAGATATATATAATTGCTTATTTGTTAAAAATGTCATATTTTTTCAATTATTGTTCGTTAAATAAAAATAAATTGTTTGTATGAAAATTTTTTTACAATTATATCAAGTATTTGCAAAACATGATATATCTTTTTCTTTTTTTTTGGGATCTATTTTGTCCCTATCATGCGCCCCTTATTTTAATATTGCAAGTTGTTTAACTATTACATTTTTTGCAAATATATTAAGAAACGCAAAAAACTATAAATCAGCATTCATACTTGGTATAGGATTTGGATTTGGATTTTTTATATGCAGCATGCACTGGATCACGGTTGCTATTAATGTTTATTATGATCAATTTTGGTGGGCAATTCCATTTGCTTTACTAGGTATTCCGTTTTTATTATCAATATATTTTGGAGCTACGTCTTTAGTTGCCTTTAGATATAAAGATTATAATGAATATCCATTTTATTTTAGTCTATCGTGGATTTTGTTTGAGTTATTAAGATCAAGAATGTTTACTGGGATTCCTTGGAATCTTCTAGGTTATTCTCTTATGTGTAGCGAAGAGATGTCTCAACTTGGTAGTATAGCTGGCATATTCGGTATGAGTTTTTATGTAGTGTATTTAACTAGCGCTTTAGTAAATTTTGAAATGAATATTACAAGGCAAAATATCGCATCTGCCATATTTATATTCCTCTCTGTATTAATTTTATTTTGTTTTGGACGTTGCAGACTAGACTCAAATGTAACAAATTTTTCTAATACATCAGTGAGAATCATTCAGCCGAGTATAAAGCAAGTTGATAAATGGAATAAAAACTTATTTATAAGTGGTTTAACAAAACATATATCACTTTCTAATGCCGAATCTTTGTTAGGCAAAAATTTTACACCCGATCTAATTATCTGGTCTGAAGCTGCAATACCAGTGATAATAGATAATGAACTATTAGAGTACGTTGCTCATAATGCGTTAAACAAGTATAAAAATGCAAAACTAATTTTCGGATGTATAGATCAAGAGAATGAAGCGTTCTATAGCGCCATGTATTGTGTAGATATAGAAGGAGAATTAATTTTTAAGTATCATAAAAAACACTTAGTGCCTTTTGGCGAATATATTCCGTTTAGGTCAATTTTGTGGATGATCAAGAAATTAACTCATGGATTCGAGGATTATACGCACGGAAAATCTGAAAATAATTATTTATTAGATAGTGACATAATTAGACCTCTTATATGCTATGAATGCATTTTTCCTCATGAAATCATAATTGATAAAGCAAATATGATGCTTAATATAACTAATGACGCATGGTACAAAGAATCGAATGGATGTTATCAACATTTTCATATAGCAAGACTGCGTAGCATAGAAAACGGAGTACCTCTTATTAGGGCAACAAATCATGGTATTTCGGCTATTATCGATCCGCTTGGCAGAATAGTCGCTAAAAGTAATTTAAATGAATACACTTTTATAGATGGATTTATACCACAAGCCTTGTCTCAAGTGGTTGTTTATAAAACATATGGTGATATTTGCATATTTATAGTGATCTTATTGATGTATTTTTTTAAAAAATCAATATATCTATTGGTTAGAATATAAAATAACATAAAATACTAATTGTCAAAGATATTAATGTTGATATATAATTCCGAGGTTGATATATAATTCCCAGATTGAATAATTAATTCAGATTTATTCATCTATTACAAGTTACTTATTGAAGAAGAGTATTTTATAGAACATTAATTATTATGAGTAAAACGTTAAATAGTAAAGGAAAAGTAGAAGCTATAGATGGTTATGTTGGCAATAAATTAAGAGCTAGAAGAATATTACTTGGTCTAAGCCAACAGGAAGTAGGAGATGCTGTGAATGTGAGTGTGCAGCAAATACAAAAGTACGAAAGAGCTGACAACAGGATTTCTTGTAGCAAAATATATAGGTTATCCAAACTTCTAAATGTCCCTGTGTCTTATTTTTTTGACTTTAGTGAAGAAGCGCTGAATGAGCGCTATCCTCACTCATTAGCTGAATCGCAAGATATTTTTAAACATGACAATCCGCAAGATTCTAATATAGAAAAAGAAATACTATCTTTAGTCAAAACTTTTAAAGAAATTAGTAGTCAACCTATAAGACAAAAAGTAATAGAACTAGTAAAAGCGATGTCTGATAAGTAATTAATTATGATACAATTCTTTTTATTCTTATTGACTTTGTTTTTCACTGATAATATAATTCAGCTTTGAAAGATTGTTGCCAACGATTAATGTTCTGTTGCACGGATTGTATATTCTATGTAGTAATTTGCGTACTTTATGAAAATTCCAGATTTTTTTAGAACTTTCTAGTAGTTAACATATAAGAGTTAGATATAAATGTATTTTTAAATTTTTTTGAGGTAAATTATTAATTTATGCCAACTAATAATCAATTAGTACGATTTGGAAGAAAAGATAAGGTTGTAAAAACTAAATCGCCAGCTTTACGAGGTAATCCTTTTGCTAAAGGGGTATGCGTTATAGTAAAGACAGTAACGCCTAAGAAACCTAACTCTGCTTTACGTAAAATTGCAAGAGTTAGATTAAGTACGGGGTATTATGTTAACGCTTACATACCTGGAGAAGGACATAACCTACAAGAGCATTCTACAGTTTTAGTAAGAGGCGGAAGAGTACCAGATCTTCCTGGTGTACGTTATCATATAGTCAGGGGCGCTTATGATACCCAGGGCGTGAAAGATAGAAAACAAGGTAGATCTAGATACGGTACAAAAAAGGGTAAATAATTTACATCAGTAAAAATTTGTACTTTTAGCTTGTTTCAATAATGGTTTAATACTAATTTAATTCTTAAAACATTTTTATCTACTTCGATCGTTATTTTCGTTCTTGATCTTTGTAGTCTTGTTTTACAGTTTTTGTAAGTATTTTTGTTTTAGTTTAGTGTTTTTTTATGGAGTATAGAAAATAAGATGTCTCGTCGTCATGCAGCTGAAAAACGTGAAGTTTTACCAGATATAAAATATAGTAGTCAAACTCTTTCTAAATTTATAAACAATATAATGAAGGAAGGAAAAAAAGAGCTTGCAGAAAAAATAATATATAAAGCCTTCAAAGTGATAGAGAGAAAGCATAGGGTTGATCCGTTTGAAACATTCAATATGGCTATGTCAAATGTGAAACCTATGGTCGAGGTAAAATCTACTAGAATAGGTGGAGCAAATTACCAAGTTCCTTATCAAGTAAACGATAGGAGAGGTAATGCTCTTGCAACTAGGTGGATTATTGGCGCTGCGAACAAGAGGTCAGAAAAGGATATCATATCTAAATTAGCAGAAGAGCTATTCGAAGCTTCGAATAATCGTGGAGCAAGTATAAAAAAACGTGATGACACTCACAAGATGGCCGAATCAAATAAGGCATTTGCTCACCTTGCTATGGGGGTAGGTAGATAGTATGTCAAATGTTACAAAACTTGAGGATATAAGAAATATAGGGATTTGCGCTCATATTGATGCGGGCAAGACAACTACTACTGAGCGTATATTGTACTATACAGGCAAATCTCACAAGATAGGCGAAGTACATGATGGCAGCGCAACTATGGATTGGATGGAGCAGGAGCAAGAGCGTGGTATCACAATCACCTCTGCTGCGACTACTTGCTTTTGGAAGAACAAAAGAATTAACATCATCGATACCCCTGGTCACGTTGACTTCACTATCGAAGTTGAAAGATCGCTCAGGGTATTAGATGGTGCAGTTGCGGTATTTGACGGAGTGGCTGGCGTTGAGCCGCAATCAGAAACAGTGTGGCGTCAAGCCGATAAATACAAAGTTCCTCGTATGTGCTTTGTCAATAAAATGGATAGAATGGGCGCAGACTTTTTTAGATGCGTAAGCATGATCAAAGATAGACTTGGTGCAGTAGCTCTTGTAACGCAGCTACCAATAGGTGTGGAAGATCTGTTTAAAGGAGTAGTTGATTTAGCATCAATGAAAGCAATTATTTGGAAGGACGACAGCCTTGGTGCTGAGTTTTATTATGAAGAAATTCCTGATGATTTAGTGGCTTTAGCAAATGATTATAGAGCTAAATTAGTGGAAACCGCTGTAGAGTGTGATGATGAATTACTAGAAAAATATTTATCAGGTAGCGAAATATCTGAAGCTGAATTGATATCCTGTATTAGAAAGGGCACAATTTCATTACGCTTTGTTCCTGTTATTTGCGGAACTGCATTCAAAAATAAGGGTGTGCAGTCCTTGCTTGATGCTGTAGTAAATTACTTACCGTCTCCTGCTGACATACCACCAATAGAATGCATCAAGGTTGGTGATGAAACTCCTATATTAAAGCAAAACACTAAATCAGAGCCTTTAGCAGCTCTTGCGTTTAAGATTATGAACGATCCTTTTGTAGGAAGCTTAACATTCATTCGTTTATATAGTGGAGAGATCAATGCTGGTAGCACAGTAATCAATACTGTAAAAGATCAAAAGGAACGAGTTGGTAGGATGTTGCTAATGCATGCAAACGAAAGAGAAGACATCAAATACGCATCCGCTGGTGATATTGTAGCTATAGCGGGACTAAAGAATACTACAACAGGGGATACGCTGTGCACCCCTGAGAATCTAGTAATATTAGAGAGAATGGAATTTCCTGAGCCAGTAATTGAGCTTGCTATAGAGCCGAAGACTACTGCTGATCAAGAAAAAATGTCTCTTGGACTTTCTAGGTTAGCTGCGGAAGATCCTTCATTCAGAGTTTCGACAGATCAAGAATCTGGACAAACTGTTATTAAAGGTATGGGAGAGTTACATTTAGAAATTATAGTAGATAGATTGCGTCGTGAATTCAAAATTGAGGCTAACGTTGGCGCTCCTCAAGTTGCATATAGAGAAACGATTTCTAAAAAAACAGAAATTGATTATACTCATAAGAAGCAAAGTGGTGGAGCTGGTCAATTTGCTAGAATAAAGGTTATATTCGAACCATTAGAGCCTGGCACTGGTTTTCAATTTGAGTCTAAAATTGTTGGTGGCGCGATACCTAAAGAGTATATACCTGGTGTTGAAAAGGGGTTGATTGCAATTAGCACAGGCGGTATACTTGCGGGTTATCCAATGATAGATTTTAAGGCTACCTTGATCGATGGGGCATTTCATGATGTGGATTCAAGTGTCTTGGCTTTTGAAATAGCTGCAAAACAAGCATTCAGAGATGGAATTCCGAAGGCCGTCCCTAAATTACTAGAACCGATTATGAAGGTTGAAGTTGTGACACCAAATGAGTACATGGGTGATGTAATAGGTGATCTAAACAGCAGAAGAGGGCAGATGCAAAGTATGGAGCAGCGAGGAAATGCGCAAGTCGTAAATGCGATAGTACCACTATCAGAGATGTTCGGTTATGTGAACACGTTGCGCTCTTTATCACAGGGGAGAGCCCAATATACTATGCAGTTTGCGCACTACTCTCAGGTACCGCAAAATGTTGCTGAAGGTATAATTGGTAAAAAAGGCAATGAAACTTAGATCTTGAACTATGAATCTTGTGATGTTTTGTTTTTTAGGTTATTAAATTTATTAGGTTTGCTATTGTTGCGTTGTATTTAAAAAGATGTAAGAATTTACATTTCGTGACGATATAGTATTTATCTGATAATAATTTTTACTACTGGGAAATATTTTATAGGAGTATAGCTCAATTGGTAGAGCGTCGGTCTCCAAAACCGAAGGTTGCGGGTTCGATTCCTGTTGCTCCTGCCAATTAAATATAGAATAATATACTACAATATAAATTAAAATAGTTATTTGAATGCGTGCCTTATATAGATTATATGAACAAGTAAAACAAGAGCTATACAAGATTTCATGGCCTACATTTAAAGAATTCAAATCATCTTTGATGATAGTAATGATTACTATATTAATAGTTAGTTCAATATGTGTATTTTTGGATTATTTAATTCATAAAATCACTTATTTTTTAATTAGGTTATGAAAACCTAAGTCATATTTAAAATTATCTTATACAAAGAGATGCTAAGATGCAAAAGAAGTGGTATATCATACAAACTGTTTCGGGTTTTGAGAATAAAGTAAAACAAATGATTTTTGACCGTGCTGTAACACTTAATATGATTGATTTATTTGGCGAAGTGATTATACCTTCAATTAGTGTTACAGAGATAAAGAGAGGGAAGAAGGTAGATGTAGAAAAAAAATTCATGCCGGGATATCTCTTTGTTCAAATGAATATGACTGATGAAGCTTGGCATTTAATTAAAAATATACCAAAAGTGAATGGTCTACTTGGAAATGATAGTAAACCCAAACCAATTTCTGAACAGGAAGTCAAAAGATTACTCGATACTATAGATTCTGAACAAGTATTGCAGACTATGTCGGACATGTATGGATTAGGAGAAAGTATCATTATAACAGAAGGTCCATTTGAATCTTTTTCTGGAAAAATAGAAGATATTGATAATGCAAAACAAAAAGCTAGAGTACTAGTGTCTATATTTGGAAGAGAAACTCCTATAGACCTAACATTCGAGCAGATTAAAAAACAAACTAATTGATGCTTTAGTTATAATTTCTTGTTATTTTAACTATAATAGTTTATTTTCTGCTTGATAAATATGCAAAAGTGTAATACAAATACTCTTCATAATCATGTGTTTAAGTTTTGGTTTTATAACTAACTATATCTACGCTAGATTTTAGATTTTTTGCAGTAATCCCATTTGGTATTTTGGATAAATCTGGTTTTCTGCGTTGCGATATAATTATATTAAAGGGATTTTGAATTTATGTCAAAAAAGAAGATTATAGGATATATTAAACTGACTGTTCCAGCTGGGAAAGCTGCTCCATCTCAATCGATTGGTTCGGCTTTAGGGCAAAAACAGCTTAATATTATGGAGTTTTGTAAAGCATTTAATGCTGCTACCCAAGATATGGAGCCTGGTACTCCAACTCCGGTTATTATTACTGCGTTTGAGGATAAAAAGTTTACCTTTATTACAAAAACCCCTCCAGCTTCTTATTATATTAAAAAGTTTGCTGGGATAGAGAAAGGATCTACTTCTACAAAAAAGATTGCCTCAGTTGGTTCTATAACTATGGATGATTGCAGAGAGATTGCGAAAATCAAGATGAAGGATTTAAATGCAAATGACATTGATGCTGGAGCTAGAATGATTAAAGGATCTGCGGAATCTATGGGATTAGATGTAACTGGCAACTAACTATTAGAAGCTAATACTATTATATGAAAGAATCTCTAAAGTTTAAAAATTTTGATTTTACGAATAAGCTGGTGTTGATATGAGTGTTATTTTTACAAAAAAAAGATCGAGGAATATTTCTAATTTTCATTCCAAAGTTGATAGCTTTAAATGTTATTCCGTTAATGAGAGTTTGCAATTAATTAAAGACTCTTCCTTCGTGAAGTTCAACGAAACGCTTGAATTGGTTATGAATCTTTCTGTAGATCCAAAACATTCAGATCAAATGGTACGTGGGATGGTAAGTCTTCCGGCTGGAACAGGAAAGAATGTTAAGGTAGCCGTGATATGCAAGGAGGATAAAATCGCTGTTGCTAGAGATGCTGGTGCTGATTTTTGCGGTTCAACGGATCTGATAGATCAAATTAAAAATGGTAAGATAGATTTCGATGTCTGTATAGCAACACCGGACATGATGTCTCTTGTTGGGCAAGTTGCAAAAATT
Source organism: Hephaestus fuliginosus (assembly GCA_037177315.1). Taxonomy (NCBI): domain Eukaryota; kingdom Metazoa; phylum Chordata; class Actinopteri; order Centrarchiformes; family Terapontidae; genus Hephaestus; species Hephaestus fuliginosus. Next base: position 41,875 of record JBAMIF010005825.1, read on the forward strand.
TTAGGTCCAAAAGGTTTGATGCCAAACCCTAAACTGGGAACTGTAACAACAAACATAGATCAAGCGATAAAGAATGCTAAATCTGGTCAAGTTGAGTTTAGGGTTGAAAAAAATGGCATAATTCACGCAGGAATAGGCAAATTATCATTTTCGAATGATGATTTATTTAGCAATGTTAAAGCTATTGTATCTGCGATTATTAGCGCAAAACCTAGCGGAGCAAAGGGTACATATGTCAAAAGTATGTATCTATCCTCTACCATGGGACCGGCTTTAAGAATTAATTTATCAGAGTTAAGTATCTTATCTTAATTTTTTGCATCATACATACAAAGAAGAGGTATAAAAAGTGTTACGTTCTAAAAAAGCAGGAATAATCGAAGAGATAAGATCTATATATGAATCATATCCTACGGTTATTGTAACTCATTATCATGGTATTAAAGTTTCCGAGATTGAATCCTTGCGTCGTAAGCTTAGGTCTAGTGGTGCAGGGTTTAAGGTTGTTAAGAATACTCTTTCTTTTATCGCATCAAAAGATTTAAAAATAGAAGGTCTAGAAAAAGACTTTTTTATAGGGCCTACTGGAATCGTATTTTCACTTGATCCAGTCACGGTAATTAAGGATCTATATGAGTTTAAAAAAACCAATGAGAATTTTAAAATACTCTGCGGTATATTAGATAGTAAAACAATAGATTTTAATACTATAGACAAGTTGTCTAAAGTGTCTTCTATGAGCGAACTAAGAGCGCGTATTGCTGGATTATTAAATGCACCAGCTTCGAAACTTGCTCGTATATTACAAACCCCAGCATCTACAATTGCCAGAATATCAAGAGAATATTCTGATAAGTAGTAGTCAAATAGAAGGAGTTCTTAATTTTATAAATTTGTTCTTCATTGATGAAATGAAGATTTTTTTTCTTGATTTTTTTAGTTATTCGTATAAGTTTATGAGTGGATAAATGATAAATAATCAAGTTTTGTGTTAGGTTATAAAAAATTAGTGTTTTATTCTTAGATTGATTATTCAGAAATAACGTTATATGCGTTACTAATAATAAGCTGGTTTTTATACTCATTTATACATAGTATGTTATAAATTTACTACGATCTATCTGTACTTTTATAGTTTAAGGTACATTTGATTGAATTGTTTTTACGTATTATAAAGTTTTTAATAATTAATAAGATATGGTACTTAATATGTCAAAAATCGAGAAATTAGTTGATGAACTATCTAATCTAACAGTTTTAGAAGCTGCGGATTTGTCAAAAATGCTAGAAGATAAGTGGGGTGTATCAGCTTCTGCTCCTGTGGCTGTTGCTGCTGCGGCCGTAGCTGGAGGCGTTGCGGTAGTAGAAGAAAAAAATGAATTTGACGTCATTATTTCAGATGGTGGCACAAATAAAATCGCTGTGATTAAAGAAATAAGAGCTATAACTAATCTCGGTCTAAAGGAAGCGAAAGATCTGGTAGACGAAGCTCCTAAATTAGTAAAATCTGGAATTAGTAAGGACGAGGCTCAGTCTATTAAATCTAAATTGGAAGCTGCTGGTGCAAAAGTTGAGGTGAAGTAGTAGAGAACGCAAAAAAAGAGAGATAATTGAATAAAAAAAGTGCGATAAAAAAGAATAATGTAAGACAAGGGTGACAACGCTCCATAAACCATACCCGTCAAGTTAAGCCCCAGTTGTTTTAAACTATAGTTTA
>JBAMIF010008063.1:0-41549 GCA_037177315.1 Hephaestus fuliginosus
TTTATATTCATATATATATATATATATATATATATACATAATTGTGTTGAAAGTGTTTGGGTAGGTTCATATATTCCATTATTTATTATTACAGAGCCAAACTTGTATACTTATTTGACTTTTAAACATTCAGCATCCATTTAAAGTGAATATACACTGCACTATTACTATATATAGATCCATGGACTTAAGTCATTGACTGTATATAAAGCTGTAAAGATGTTGTGTCCTACTGTCAGAAAGTGAAGCCAAAATATCTCGGATAAGTGCCGCCATCTTCTGTCCGCATTGGAAGTCATTGAGGGGAGGAGCCTCAGTATCGAGTTCCCGCCCACACACCTGCCAGACTCAATTGGTAATCAATATTTAGTTACTGTTAGCTAACAATCACCTGCTAAAGTTAAAGTTATGTCTCCTCTTTACATTTCTACATACATTTCCAGAAAAGACTATTGTGGTCAATCATGACCCAATTTTATAGTATCCAAAATTAAACTTATCAAACACTTGAATGAACATCAGCATGATAAGAACTTGATAAAATGCCAGAAACCATCTTTGTGAAGCATTTATTTGACACAAACTTTGATGTTTTAGTTTGTCCTATCTGCTGCAGGGTGCAGGGTCTGACTCTCAAGTTTCTGACTTAACTACATAGAGTCTAAATAATAATTTGTTAGTAACAAATGTGTCGCATTGATAACACTACAATAAACATAACTTTTATCAGTCACATTTCAGGGACAGCTGAGGAAGCCTGATGCTGTGCGAATGAAGAAAGTAGGCAAGAGACAAAACACTGAAAAGTGAGACAAACAGAAATGCCACAAGTTCAAAGCAACAGAATACACTTTTATTCGGGGCTCTTAAAACCGATCATTCACAGTTTGAGTTTTATGCATGTCTGATAACAGGAGATATGAACTGTACACGTAACATTAGACTGCGTTTCATGTATTTGCATGTTTTCTTTTATAAATGTGATATATGAGTGTGTCAAAGCAATGAACGTTTGCACTTATTTGTATTGATGAGAAGAAAACAGAAAACTCAAATTGAAATGCATCGAGAATCATTTAATAATCCAATCGTAACTCTATGAATCGTAATTGAATGGAATCGTGAGGTGGCTGATGATTTACACCCGTATTCATGAACGTCCCTTTTGTTAGCGACTAGCCTGTGCAGAAAGCCACCCACGAACCTGAATAATTTATAAACCTTTCAGTTTTTGGCAGAAAATTTGATCTAATTAATTAAAGAAAATTAGTCGAATGTGAAAGGAAACAAACACTGACCTGTCCATGGTCCTGATATTAATGTGGTCATGAGGACAAAATTTCTCCTCAGAAAATCTAAAACGATCCTGATAATACTTTTGTTATGATGACGACAAACCCACGTAAATGCTTGAACACTGAAGTTTTATCACTTTAAATAAGATGTTCCAGCTTTTTGCTTCACTAATGTCCCCACACGACGTAATCAGTGCTAAATGTGACAAAAATGGCTAATAGTTTTAAAACGTCCTTTGAGTGTCTTAACCAACAATACTACCATGTTATAAACAAACACGTATAATTATTATTTTCATTATTATAATTAGTGCTGTTAAAGCGTGGATTTATTCCTCTGATTCACGATGGTCGGGGGGTGTTTAGATTCAGACAGACGGACAGAGTTGTAGGAGGGGGGAGAAGGAGAGGTGGGAGGGGGATTTAGAGAGAGAGAGAGAGAGATGGATGAACCCAATTATCCCCTATTTTCCTTCACGGCGCTCGGCCTCAGTCAGAGCCGAGAGCAGAAAAAGAAGGAAAATAATAGAAATGTGTCGAATGATGGAGGGAGATAATTAAAAAGGCCTGCATTTCTGCACCCGCCGATTGTGGTGTAATTAACCCATTACAGTCCCCCCCCCCTTAATTTTTTTCTCCCTGTAATGATTACAGTAAGTGTGAGGGTGAGGGCTCTGGCAGCAGAGCGTTTACATGCACACTCCATTTGGTTCACTCAGACATGTCACAGCAATCATTAATCATGGGCTGTTTTTTAACTTCCACACAGGCGGGCCGGGCTTTCGGGCTTGTTAGCAGAAAGTAATGAGAGTGACCTGCTCCATGGTCATTTCTGAGCAGGAGGAAAACCAGCTGAAGGTGTGCGAGTGTAAAGTTTGTGGCATCTGCGAGGAACCAAAACATCACCGTGAGGCCCAACAATGATTCATCAACACGTCTGCTGCTGTGCACGAAGACGAGAAGTGCAAGAAGATGTAGTTTTTGCAGCAGATGCGTCGAAATATTAAAAGTTAGTTTACCAAATTAGAGGAAATCACATCGTCACAGTCCTGCAGATAGTTTGGTTTTCCATCTCTGAGATTATTTTCTTCCAACCCAACAGAGCAAAGGTGAATAAAAGTTTGATTTGTAGTGCTCACGGCAATGAAAAATTGACATTTTGAAAATTAAAAGACGACATTTCTCTCCGGAAACAGTGTTTGTGTGTTTGAGAGTCACTTAAATGTAGTTCTGATGAAAACTGTGCTAACAAATGAGACATGGCGATTAAGCTAATAAAACCAAAAACCATCAGGAGGGCAAGAAATAAAGCGTACGGTGTTTTTTGGAGTTGGGTTGAACTGACTCCTTAGTAAAGGGACCTTAAAATGAATCAAATGTGGAATCAACACTGCCGTCTGCTGTTATTCTGACATTAAAGTGTAACGTGGATGTATTTTTCTTGAATTGCGTTTCTAGAAATCAAACATATTCAGTCAAACGTTTCTCTAAAACTGAAACCTTTTGAGTGATTCTTCAAATTTGCACCGAAGAAAGAGGAATTATGCAATTACTTTTCCCACTTAACACAAAGAGACAGCGCGGGGAAAAAGGGAGTTTTTAGTTTTCCTCCCTCTGCTCTGTGCAGCTAGCTCACACCGTTTTGTTCTAATTACACGTCGAGCGAACGTTTCAGACGGGCTTCCTGACTAAAATGTTCTCAGATGGACGACCTCCGACCGAACGTGTATGCATGGAAGTGGAGCGTTTCATTTCAGTCCTCTCTTATCAGACTCGAGGAGGACGTCTCGCCTGACAGCAGAGCGTGAAGGAACTTTCTGTTGAGGTCCCGTCCGTAGATTTATTCCCCATCTATGTTTAATTAGGATTTTTTTAAGCACATCACATTAGAGCAGAGTTTTTGAATTGTGACCCTTTAAAATGAAGGGATATCACAGGTCATAGTCCGAGTGTGGACTTGAGTTATGAGCAGTTTAACCAAAGAAATAGTTTTCCTTCACAGATTGATGATAGTAAAAGTGTTGTTTAAAAGTAAAAAAAAGTGTAAAAAAAGTTGAAACTTAGAGTCTAGAAATGAAGTCTAACAGATTTTTTTCTCCTTCCTTAAACCTTCCAGGTTGCCAAAAAAATAATGTCAGTTTTTGTTGTTGTTATGTTGTGCTGAAAATAAAGATACCAAACACTGGTATGCTGAACATTTTAAAGGCAAAATCAAACAAAACTCCTGAAGGTCAGTCATCTCCCTGTGGGGGTCCTAAAATAGATACCACTGCATTGGAGATTGATAATAACTGCTCTCCAGGGTAAATTCTTCCAACTTTGGTCTCCGGAGACACAAAGTCTTAATACAATAAACTTTAGTAATCCTGCATCAGAGAAATGAACTGTCACAGCAGCTCAATAGTGAAACAAATATGAAAAGAGAGTTACATATATAGAAACACAGAAGACATTAATGACATAAATATACTATAAACAGGCATGAATGTGGATCTTAAAGTGACCCGTGATGGACTCCGAAGAGAGGAATAGCTTGAAACGTATGTAAAAGATGGAAACCATTCGCCGTCGCCCACGGTCGTCCCGTCACCGCCAACTGCCTTTTATTTTGTGAACTTTCGTCACTGCCATTCGTCAGTTTGATCCTCGTATTTTCACACGATAACATTATTTTTTTTCATTAAACGAGCCGCAGCGTTGCACCTGCAACCCGACGCCGGCCTTTCAGCCTCAATCACGCCGCGGCCGCTAACAGAGCCGGGGATGAACGCGGACTTCGCTTCGAGCTTTATGCGAAGAGACGAGAATTTAAACAGGCCGCTGACATGAACAAGCACAGCGTGATTTATTTCTGCCATTATAAACCTTCGCCGATCGTCTCCCCACCTCCACGTCTGCGAAGTATGTTATCGTTCCACCGTCAATTTATTTTCTTTCATTTTCCCTCCTTCTGCTTTTGTCATGGCGGCCAATTGTTCTTGGATGGAGGGATTCAAACTACTCAAAGGGGGGGAGACGGAAAAGGAGGGAGACTTGAAATATCATGAAACCAAATCCCTTTTTTTTTCTGAGAACGGTGTGGACGACCTGCAGGGTTAAGAAGAGAGGCCGAGTTTCAACGAACTGTGGAGGACCGGGAGGGCGGAGTAACACCTGAGAAAGGGTGAAATAATATGAAGGAATAATTTTCTCAGCGTTGTTTAAGAGGAACGTAAAAAGGAAGTGAAAGTGGAGGGCTAAAGTGGAGAAAAAAGGAAGGAAAGATGGACAAAAGGGAGGATTAGACTCCAAGGAGGTGACAGAGGAAGGTTAAACAGCTGACAGGAAGTGGAAAATATCACCAAGGGAAGAGGAATGAAAAAGATTAGATGCTTTTTCACAGTTTTTAGAGAATGCATGACAAAAATTAGAGACAGAAAATGTAAATGAATGCACATTTCCATCCACTGCTGCTCTGTGACTATCAGGAACTGAACAGATTTGAGAAAAGATGCATAAAATAGTTCCTAAAGTTTTGATTTGAGTACATGATCACTCCACTTTATTACAGCTTAACTTTATTTCAGCAAAGATCTTTTTTTTTTTTTTCAGTGGGGACATTACATTTCTAAATCCTTCGCCCCGTTTCATATAAATCACATTTACATTCTTCTAATTTGAACCAGCAAATACATTTAGTAAAGATCATAATGCCACCGGGATTACGTTTTACCGCCTTAATTAGGAAATGTTGTTAATTAACTCATCTGATGAGTCTCTAAGTGTTGATACTGAACAGATCTGCAGATTGTTCATTAACAATGTTTTTGATCTGTTTTCCCTCCAACATCCGCTCGTGCATTAAAAGATCTGCTCCGACTCTACAGATAAGTTAGAATATACGTTTAAATTAAAAACCTGTAGAGTTTCTTCTTTCTATAGTTTCTTCTGTTTGGTTTCCTTACTAAAATCTTAACTTGCTCTTTTCACTATCTGATGAGTGAAGCTTCTCTTTCTTGTCATCAAAACATTTCATGGAAGCGTGCAGTCATCTTTAACATGTTGTATTTGCTGCAAATAAAACCAAAAGAAAACCAAAACTGTGTGATCGAGACTGAAGTTGTAATTAAGTGGAAAACCCTTTAAAGCTGCAGCACAGGGGTGGTGAAGTGTTTCCTCAGTGTGTGTGTGTGTGTGTGTGTGTGTGTGTGTGTGTGTGGCTCGTCCTGCAGAGCTCGCTCAGCGCCTGTTATTGAGGGAGACAACTTCCCCGGGACAACAGTCACATGCGATTGCGCTGATCAAGCCCGGCCTCAAGTGCTGCTGTCGCCATTAGCCGGACAGCTGTGATTAATGCCCGTGAACCTGCGACCTCGACCCCCGACGTGTTTGCTTTGTGACCCGTTCCCAGCCGGTGTCGCTCGCTCTCGGGTTTGAGTCCTCCAGGACTTAATGATCTTCTATCGTACGATATTTGTCCGATTAAAGATGTTAAAAGAATGAGTCTGTAAAGGGATCAGAGATTTACAGAAGTCATTTTAACCCTGCGACGTGAGAATAGAGCCATTCATTTGACTTCATTTGATTTCATCATCTCTGACCAAATTGGAGGAGATTAATCATTGATACCTGTTGTTTTATTGGAAGTTAATAGCTTTTTCTTTCCAGTTTCCTTCCTCAGGAAAAATACACTTTCCCTTCTTTCCATGAGTAAGATGAGAAGAATGATACCTCTCTCATGTCACTGCATTGAGCATGAAGACTCTCTCAAAACTACAAATGACTGTTTTCACATTACTACAGTCATTTTATTACAGATTAAATTAAAACAAGTTGTTTTAATATGTGAGCTTTGGATGGTTAGGTAGGTGGGTTTTTGAACTTTGGAGTTAACCAGGCTAACTGTTTCCCTTTGTTTCCAGAATTTATGCTAAGCTAAGCTAATTGCCTTTTCATCAATATTTTATGTATAGATATAAAAAAGGTATCAGTGATCTCATCTTACTATCAGGAGGCAAAAGAAGTGTCTTTCTCTTCCAACTGCTCCTTTATTTATGTTAATAAAATGACATGTTTGACATATCACTTTGTTAACTAATGAACAGTCTTTGAAGACACATAACCATTGTTTTAAAAGCGTTATCAGCATGTGTTTCTTATGAAAGTCATTTAAAAGTTTTTAGGCAGCAGTTGTGACTTCTAATCCAAAGAAAGTTAAGTTAATTAAAGTAAATTAATCCCAGTTTAACATGTCTTTGAGCTGTTAATCACAATGCTTACTTAGGTCAAATTACAGTTAACATTCATGTTGATTTATTATCTGTTATATAATTTTAAATGTTTCTATATATATTTTTCTTCCTCTCCTTCTTTTTCTTTCTTTACCTCCATTTTCTCTCACTGAGGTGGGATTCTTTCGATGGCGTGTGCACCCCTAAACCGAGCTGTTTATTTTGCCCCGAGTCAGCCGGCTTGGGAAAATATTTTTCCCCCCAATCTCCAAAATGGTATCTGCGTTGCCGTGAGGAGGAGGAGGCGGGGCCCCGACAGAGTAAACATCAACAACGTGAGCTGCAGGCCTCGGCTGTTTGGCTTAGCGAGGCGTTCTGGGAGTCGAGGAGGAGGTGGTGGTGGTGGGGTGGGGGGGTTTCTGCAGGAGAGTGACGGGCAAATAACGGTAAACACTGACCCCCGTCCTCGGCGTCGGCCCCGGGGACTCAGTCAAGTGTCTGTTAGGCTAAGTGAAGGTGAAGCACGTCAGCGTCAGTTCCGCTCAATCACCGCCTTGTTTGGGGAGAGGCCGAAGCCCCCGAGTGGTTCACAAGTTCATTAGTCTGCTGGCAGCTCGGTGCAGCGCTCGAGAGCTCGGGTCTGATCTCAGGACAGGTCTCCTCCTCCGGACGGTGTTGGAGCTTGAGTTGATGTTTTTCCGCCAATCTAACATTTATCACTGATGTTTTCTTATTTTATTTTTGTTCTGTGTTTCCTTTGTCCATCTCTGCTTGCTGTAAGAAGCCATTTTAGGACCCGCACCTTTTTAAAGTATAAGTTCACACTCTTTTATAAAAATAGTAATAATAATGATAATAAACTTTATTTGTACAGCACTTCTCGCACACTTAAATTACCCAACAACAAAGATAAGAACACCACTGATAATGACAATACTCCACAATGCAGATAAGACATGTTGGAAATAAAATCTGTTAGTATGTCATGATGAAAGGCTTTTTTTTTAGGTTTTGAGAAGTGATTTCAAAGATGTCACTCATTCTGCAAACCTCATTTTACGTAAGCTTAACTTTTTGCTGCCTATCTAAAGATACAAAAGTTCTTTTTTTTTTTTTATTATAACCCGATTCAACACTTCATCTCAGCTTTACGGAGCATTTTAGTGTCCTTCAGCTCCTTGTTTTGGTTCACTCTCACCACTCTCATCAAACTCATCTCACAGGCGGCTGATCTGGTCAACAACACGACTATAAACACACTCTACAGCATTATTAGCAATGCAATATGTGAGCAATAACAACTTTAAAAGGCTGTAATATCCTGTATAATATGTTTATGTCAGAAAACAGCAAAAACAAAACAAACAAAACAAAATGATCCTGCTTTAAATTGTTCATATATCAAGTTTAAATGTTTGAACGCTGCCTACTACTTCTGACTTCAGCAAACACACTCTTAAGATCTGGTCAAAAATGTATGTTATTCTCCAAATCTCCTACAATTATTGTTGTTGACAGATCCTTAGACGGACAGACGGACAGAAATCCAGCAGGCACAGGAGGAGAAAAAAGGTACGAGACAAAATAAAAGCATCGCTGTATCGTTAATTACGAGCGGCCTCCAACCTCTCCTGCTGCCCTCATGCTACGGCATCCCAAGGGCACACACACACACACACACACACACACACACACACACTCACACACACTGTACGGCATCCCAAGGGCACAGACAGACTGGCACGGCGCCGGTACGACCCTCAAAAGTCCCTTTTATAGAACAGTTTGGCATCTTACACCAAGATCAACAGTCCTGCTTTTCACCATGTCACACACACACACACACACACACACACACACACAGGGGGCGTAATTCGGGAGTCAGCCGGGAAGTTGAACGTGGCCGCTTTACTAAAGTGAGAGCCAATATCAAAACGTTCGCGTGCAATAAAAAGTTTTTGCTAGTTTGTTTAATTTTCAGGCGTGTTATTGTTTTTTCTGCAGACGTCGGTGCTGTCCAACTTTTCGGGGGGGCAGTGAGGGATTGAAATAACACACGCTGTTTTAATAGACGTGATCCAGAGCTACCTGGACATTTGGCATCTGCATTCAGGACAAAATAAATATCTCTTTATACTAAATGGGTGTTAAGCTGCTGCACAAATTATTCTTTTTTTTGGGGACCTTTAATGTTAAATCCTGTGTGTGATGCTTTGTTTGTCCTAAATGAATATAAATTGTTTTGCACTTTAACATAAAAATCCACCGATGTTCTTTAATCTGTTTCTCTGACCTCACCTTTTTTCCCCTTTCATCCACTTCCACTCCTGCTTTTTATCAATGGACTCTCCCGGACCGGGCCTGAATGAATGAGAGTCGCTGTGCAGCCCTTTTTTTTTTTGGAGCTTTTTTTTTTCTTTTTTATTGCACATCCATTAAAGAGAAGGATTGCTACCTGAAGGACCATCAGCAGATATTTCAAACAGGTGAGTGATTTCGCTTTGAAACACGAACCCGCTCTGCAGGCAACAGTCTGCAGATAATGAATCACTGGGAGCCATAACGTGATCCTCCTCCTCCTCCTCCTCCCATTGACAGGGTGGACGGGGTTAGCAAAACACACGACATGAAAGACGACATTATGAGGCCTCGTGTCTGTGGGATTTACACAAGGAGAAGTACAGTGACGCAATATCGACAGGAAACATGATGCTATCTGCAGAAAAAAAACTGCACATTTAGCACATTTATTGGAAAGGAAATGACTGAGAAAATCTTTATGAAAGTTTGATGTTTTATGAATGGACTTAGTGGACACTAAGCCCACAAATAAATATACTATTTAAACTGTATTTAGAATATTTTGAAGACTTAAATTCAGAGAATAAAGTACAATAAAGAGTCAAAAATACTAAACTAAAAAGTTTCTAAAGCACTTTAACATGCAGATGATGATGAGGTACTTTGCTTTTCTGTGCAGAGGCAACACTGCTGAAAAGCATGTTGGGAAATGTAGGAACTGAGGTTGAAGTACATATAGAGAAAGTGATGCAACAACTTTTTTCTTCGCTGTGGGAAATAATAAAAAAGTAATTCTGCGTATAAAAGCTGATCGAAACCTGTCTTTTTTTTTGCAAAACACTTTACAATATGTGCTGTATGAATTTAACTTTATAATATTTCTATTATCATATAGATAGTTTTTTAACGTGCAAAAACATCTAATGCGTGCATCTGTGAAGGGTTGAGAGTTTCGCCTGTGTTTGAGCGGAGCTTCGACTTTATAAAAGACGTGCTCAGCTCTGTGCGCCGCAGACGGAGGATCCCTGATTGCTGACAGAGAGGCTCTCCGAGTTCCCGTGTGATGGCCTGCCAACATCAACCCCATTACATCTCCATGAACAGTGGCTCCGGGTTCACGAGGAGGGCTCGAGCAAGCAGGGAAACACCACCAAACTCCTTAACATCAGTGTGTGTAGGGGGGGAAGATCTTTTTTTTTTTCTTCCCCACAGTGAAATATCTGACAGTCGAAACAAGCGATAATTAGAGAAACAAATTGATTGCAGATACAGTAATTACAGATTCGGTACAGCTCCAATCAGTTATCAGTTTATTTGAATGAGAGCAGCCAAATCCATACATACAGTACATATAAATTCTGTACTTTTTGTTGAAAAAAATGAGTAAAGAAGAGAATAAAAAGAACAATAACTCAATTCAACAAGTTCTGTGCATCCATTTGAACAGATATTTCAACCTCTCTATCAACAAAACTGTAATATATTGCAGCATTTCTCTTTAAATGTCGAGATGTCAAAACATTTTCTCATAAATCAAATTACTCTGGACAGATTGAGCGTCTCATCACGTGACAGAGACGAGGCTTAATCCTCCGGACGTCTTGGAAACCGCCTCCTTCGGCATGGAGAAATCCGGTATGATTTCATCATCGCCCGAGCTTGGCGGCGGCGTGGCCTCGGCCCCTGTTTGGTCTGTTGTCACGGCGATGGGGAGACAGGAAGGACGTGGGATGTGGGAGCCAGAGCGAGGTGAGCTATAGCAGGTGATCCCGCTTGTCTCCCTCCATAAGGCTCCTCCTGCGTCGCTGCGATGGATGAAAGCTACTATGAGCAGACTTTGGCAGGCATCCCCTCTGTGTGTGTGTGTGTGCGTGTGTGTGTGAGGTTCAACCACAAGCCAGTAGTGAAGTTTGTGTTTTTAAATTAAATCACAAGTGGTTGATAGTTTGTATTAATGTATGCTTTGACTTAAAGCTTGAACTTTTTTTTACTCTTTTCGTGCCAAATAAACGCGTTTGGTGTTTGGTGCAGTGAACTTTGACCTGCTCTAAAATCTTCAGTGACACCGAGAGCTCAATGAAGAGACACAAAAACACAAAATCAAATTAAAATATTCAACACCTGCACAGCATTTAGAAACAGAAACAAGAAATGCTGAAAATTTTTGAGGAAAAACAAAAAACTAATCTGCAGAGAATAAAACCAAATGCAGAAAATACAACAGTTCTGTCTTTTTAGCTGTGTTTTCTCAAGATTTTTTCAGTGCTTTGAGCCCTCTGGGCCACCGTAGTACCTACTTAAAACCCAATAACAATCTGTGTGTGTGTGTATGTGTGAAGTTCAATTACAAGCCAGTTTGTGTTCATGTTTATGCTGACTTAATTTTTTTACTTTTTCACTCTTTTCATGCAGTGAACTTTGACCTGCTCTAAAATCTGCAAATCTGAAACACTGAGCTCGATGAAGATGCACAAAAACACAAAAGCTGATGAAACTATTCTCACCAAACAGAAAGAAATGCAGAAAACACACAAAACACAAAAAAAACACAAGTACTGTATTTTAGTTGTATTTTCTCAAGTTTCTGCAGTACTGTGAGCCCTCTGGGTCACCATAGTACCTAATAACAATCTGTGTGTGTGTGAGGTTCAGCTACTTTTTAAAGTGGTTGATGTTTTGATTTACATATGTGCTGACTTAAAGCTTGAACTTTTTTACTCTTTTCATGCCAAAAAATGTGTTTGGTGTTTGGTGCTGTGAACTTTGACCTGCTTTAAAATCTGCAGTGACACCGAGAGCTCAATGAAGAGACACAAAAACACAAAAGCAAATGAAAATATTCTCATAAATGCATCAACTCCTGCACAGCATTTAGAAGAATTAAGACTGTACTTCTCTGCAGAAAATAAAACCAAATGCACAAAATACAACAGTTCTGTCTTTTTAGTTGTGTTTTCTCAAGATTTTTTCAGAGCTTTGAGCCCTCTGGGCCACCGTAGTACCTAATCAAAACCCAATAACAGTTTCTGTGTGTGTGTGTGTGGGTATCGACAGCTGCAGGTAAAGTGAAGGCAGCCCTGGAGTATAACAGGAAAAGCTCCAGCAAATCACTCTCACCTGCTGCCATCCTCTCGTCAGCTCCTCACAATATCTTGTCATCCACCTCCCCCCTCATCGCCCCCCCACCCCCACACCCTCCACCAAATTGCTCTGGCTTGTCTCAAATTCCCCTTTCCACTGATCCTTCCAATTACAGTGTGTGTCTGCGCACAGTGCAGCGACCGCACCGTACATCTCCTCGCTCTAACTATGTTTTCACAGGGCCCAGAAGCAGACGTTGAGGTATTTGGGTTATTCTTTCAGTTACATCTGCAGCGCAACTGAAAATCCCACAAAATCGAACGCTAATCGAGCGTCGGATTGAAACTGAGGGATGTGTGTGTGTCTGTGTGTGGGTCTAGACTGGAGTCCGTGACCCTTCCCTCTCAACGTCAATGTACCGTAAAGTCATACTTCACACACTTAAGAGGAGCGAGAGAAGGAGAAACATCAGTCTGCTGCTTCATATGAAAATAAAACCAGAATTTATTAGGAAACACGAAGCAGAGAAAAATCATAAAGTAAATCCAATAATGAGGTTTTCAAAAAAAAAAGCTAAACTGTGGTGTGGTGGGACTCAGTCTTGATCGCCCCCAACGCGCTCTCATTATACAAACTGCGTCTTCTATACCCACAAGCTGATTTTCCTCGCGTTTCTCAGAAGGTGTTTATGGAAAGCCTTTGGCCATTTTGAAAAAAAAAAAAAAAAAAAATCCAAATGTAGAGTTCTTAATCAGATGCGAGCAGCCAGAACGCTTAAACTGAACTGTTATTCTTTGTGGTTTTGAGGGCAGCAGGGCTTGTCGTTTCTGCTGTGTTTATATTTCAGATTTTAAGCAATACATATATAACAAATTATGCACATCACCTTCTCATATTAGACAGAGTCTGGACGCTGGCATGTCGCTGCAGCGGGTAAAGGTCTGCCAAGGCCAGAAACCACTGGAAAAAGTGTGTGGGCTGAGCTTGTGGATTCAGTCAGGTCTTTGTAACATGTGCAGGAGATTTTTCTCGAACATGCCTTGAAGAATGCGGCCGCATTAAGTAGATTTACCGAAGGAGCGGCCCATACCTGCCCGAGGAGCATTAATGAGGCCTGGAATGAAAATTAAATCAACAATAACAACTCGTCGCGTTAAATTCTGCACCGTGGCAGGGCTTTCCCTCTTCAAATGTTAAAAGTGTGACTTAGGCAGAGCGCACAGTTGAGCGAGGACGCCGCGGCCGCAGGGATTATTGAGGAAGGTTTTAGCTCTTCACGTGTTTCACATTTCCCTTCCTGTCTGAAGTGCGGCGGACCGTTTCTCCACATTTCCACCGAAGTTTATCAAACTGTGGTCGGAGTCTCTGCCATGATCTAAACAGGGGCGATGAGACAGCAAAGAAAACCGGCGGGCAAACTCAACTGAGGGCTTAGATCGAGGTCCTGGTGTGTCTTGGTGTCCAGCGATGATCAGGTAGTCTCTTAGTTCAGACAACAGAGACTGAAATTAAGCTCAAGGACCCTTCTGGTTTATTACAATTTAATCATTTCTATTGATTTTGATAATATACTCATGACTGGAGCCGCTGATGTCTGGGAACATATCGCACTACAGCAAGAAGGTGATTAGCTCAGCATTTAGACTTGAAGCAAAGTGGGAAACAGCGAGTCTATAACCTTGTCCTGTAAAAAAATCCTTCAAGTCTCCACTGTTTTTTTACTCTTCATGCAAAGTTAAGCAAACCAGCGGCTACCTGACCCTTCATATTTAACAGATACAATATATACTCTTCCCAACTAGCTCTCGACTCTCCCGAAAGGTCGAACCTATCCTTTAAAACCTGACTATTTGTGTTTCTGGCTTAATTCGACTTTGTACCAATGTCGCCGTATTGCCATATCGCAGCAGGAAGCAGGAATAAAAACACGAAACCGGAGTGACCCTTTAACACCGACTGATGTAGCTTAAAGAGTCGGAGCATCAGTCGCACTCAGACGACCTGATGTTTCTACCCTCTATGAGGTAAAGAAAGAGGTTTAAAGGAAAAACTCATCACCCCCGAGCCATTCAGAGGCCCTGTTTATTTTCAGCTGCAAATTAAGCATGATAATTATGAGCTTACAAGGTGTGCAATTTGTGCGAGCGAGGACAAAAACCTGCTTGTTTATTTGTCCGCGCATTAAGTTTGGCCACGACCTGCTCTGAAACGAGCTTGGTACCTGCGCGCCGTAAAAAACAAATCCTCTTTCTTTTTAAAATCGTCTGCATCAGATGTAATTAAAGACTTAATCTGCCCACTCAGAGCGAACTCGCTCCAAAGCGCCGCAGTTTCACCTTCAGCCAAGTCAACCTGACGCCCATTCATTTCCAAATGGAGGTATTTTATGTGTGTACGTTTAATCTGGAGGCGGTTAAACGGGGGAGACGGAACATTTCACAGGCCTGCAGCGGCTTCATGGCATTTCCTGACATTTCCTGACGATCCTGTGTTCACGTGTAGAAAAAAAAAAAGACAAAGCTTTTAGAGAGTAATTTAGAATACGGGGATTCCCGGTAATTGGGTGTAATTAAGTCTGTCACACTCAGGATGTCACTCTGCAGCCGCTTTGTTGACTGTGGCTCCCAAAAAATGTTCAGAAAAAGCCCAGCTCTCAAGGATTTTAAGGAAAATACCTACTTCTTCTCAGACCTGATGTAACCTGGAATAGCTGTCCTTTCAATGCATTGTACCAACAACAACTGCACATGTGAAGAAAACAAGAAAAGAAAGTGACAAATGCAAAATGTTGAGTTTCAACCAGTTTTTTTTTTGTACTCCTGTGGCTTTAAACCATCATGCAAAATGCAGGATAGAGTCGATGCATGAGGAGGGACTGTGTGTCCTCCTCCTGTGAGCTATTTATCACCTCCCTGAGTGTCCTTGAAAGTTTTTACCAGACTGGGTGAGTGAAGTAAGAGTGACATAGTTACTTAGCACAGTGGAAGTCATTGTGTAAGTTCCCAATTTTCCTAATGGGATTAGAAAGTATCTTCTCTCTAATTGAGGCCTCTTCCCAGAAGGACTTGTAATGAGTGGAACTGCAGAGTAAATATGTTTGGTTTTTTCCATTGACACCAGTACAAACAGCGAAAAAATACGGACTTGTGACACTTTTATGAGGTTGCATTATGTCTGTGTTGCAAATGAGGTGATGTCCCCTCTTCAGATTGTATTATTTGAGTAATTAAAAGGTGAAAATATCAATTTTTTCATTTCTTGTTAATCATCTTGCAACCCCCAAAGATTCATCAGCAATCCCATATTCCCCACACAATACATGTAAAAAGTGTTCCTCTACACTTAAATTTTAAATGTGCCTATATGTTATTCATGGATATGGAAATTAATGGAATATAATGAAGCAGAGATGTCAGCTCCCATAACATCAGACAGACACCTACATCTGAATTTGGAAAACAAAATAAATCAGCGACATTAATGAAGCTTCAAAAAAATGGTGTGGCTGCAGAATGAGTCTTTCTCTGGAGGCTAACACTGCAGCAAAGTGCGACTTTTATTATAAGTGGATTTGACAGCCCGAATAAGATTTAAATTGCAATACTGAAAAACACCAACCAACATTTTCCTTTCTGACAGTCATTCGGTATTTGCATGCTTTGCAATTTCCTGCAATAATAGAGTAATTTAGCTCATTAGCATGCTAGGAAACGCCACGTGATACCATGGAAGCTGTTACTTATTTTCCTGAATTGATTTTGTTGCCCCAATAGATGTGATCAACAGGACTGCCAGCTTTCCCTTGAAGTTTCCCCCACCCGTGGTCACGAGAGGTGTCAAAGTTAGTTTGGGGAGCGCAACGTAAACATAGAGATTGATGGCAAAAGTGCTTTCATTTATGTATTTTAGTCTTATTATGGCAGGCTGTTCAGCAGGGGTGGGAAAGCTGGAAAAATCTGCTCAATCACACATGGACATCCAGTAGAAAAAAAAAAAGGCTAAGTGACGTTTGTGACCAGCGGCAACCGAATGCAGAGAAAACCACAACTAGTCCCGGGCTCGTATGGTGGGTAATTTCATAAAACATGTTGTGTTTCTGCAGCCCGGCCTGTCTGCAGAATGTCCGCCGATGGAAATGTTAAGCGGGCGGTGTCAACGTCAATGGAGAGCGAGGAGGAAATAAATATTATACTAACTGTTTGATAGGAATGCACGCAAGACCAGTGTGAGGTTTTAAATTGTGATTTGCTTTTTCTCCTTTGACCCGCCATTGTGTAGCCGAGAGCGAGTAACACACGTCCAGGCCTTCATTTCTCAAAGACCGGTCCTGCGTCAGTGGCCCGGCTCCCGACCATAATTCCCACGAGAGTTCATTTATTCCACTGTTTAGTATTGATCTGCATTTTCGAGACATTTACCGCCTGGCAACTCGGTTTAGTGTTTAAACTGCGGGGCAAACAAACCTGACCACATAACATGATGCCCTTTAATGAGGCCCCGGCAGTGCTGAGGAGCGACAGTCGATCCTATAATCTACGTTAACTGTCTGTCAAGCATCGTCCTCGTCAAAATTAACTGCAGAGGTCAGCCTATAATCATCATTTGCATGAAGTGTGTGTTAGGAGCTGCGCTAAATGTTTCAGACCTTAAACCACTTCCTGATTTTTGGAGAATTGTATTTGTTGATCTGTTAAAATATACAGTGTTGACCCTGATCCTTTTTTCCTTTCTCTTTCATGAGTGAATTATTGGTTGTTTTTATTCTGTTTATGGTCAGCATTTTGTGACACTGGTTCTGAGAAGTGCTAGAAACTTTATTTTATAGTAATAGCAATGATAAGAACAATTATTTATTACTATTACAAAACTTGTACTTTATATATCTTGAGAGACGGCACCTTAATGCAGGTTAATTAACGTTGTACCTGTGGATTATTGTGCCCGTCACATAACATACTATAAGAGCATCCTGAAGACATGTGAACTTATAATTCATTATATGTCATATCTATAATGTTTTATGACTTTATGAATGTTTATATAAGGAATCATAGAGTATTATGACTGCATTATATTTCACTATGAACAGAAGTGTAGGTTTTCATGCATTTGTGGATGGTTTGAAATGAAAACACTTTGAAAACACTTATTTTTGTGTTGCTTGCAGGAGACAGATTTGAAAAATAAAGGTCAAAATCAAAGCAGCTAAGGGCTGTGAAATCCTGGCTTTTAGTCCCTACAATGGTTCAAGCTCCAGAAATGCTGAAACCTACACTTCCCATGATGCAATTTGACAGCACCTTTAAAGATCCTCCCGGCCTGGTAAATGCCAACATTAAAGTTGTCATTTTGATGTGTTTTTGACGCTCTGATACTTCAGTGGTACACTTTAAATGTAGCGTATCTCTTATATTCATGGTTCATAGATGTGTTTTTATTATATTATGTTTTATTCACATAATTATTTTATCAGTATTCTCTATTTAGATCTTAATTCTTATTGTGAGGTCGCAAACTTGAACGAAGTAAACAGAGTCTCAGTCTTCTGTGAACTTGTAGGATCCTGAATTTTTGTGGCTTGATCCATGCCAGTGTGTAAAAATCAGGATATCTCATCCTCTGCTGTATTAATTGGTAATGAATCATCATATTTTCTACGTTTCGCCATTGAAGATTTAGTTCAGGCTGATGTTTTTGTGCCTCGTGTTCCCTCTCAGCTTTGCCAACGCTCGAGCCGTTGCAGCCAATCGCTCTTCCCATCCTGATTTTTCCCTCCAACACCACACACAGCTTCCCTCCATCCATCTCACCCTCTCTCCCTCCTCCTATCTCACCCCTTCTTAACACCAGCTCGCCCCACCTCGGTCCTCACCACCTCATTTGGCGCCTCGCCTTCTGTCTCCTCCACCCTTCCTTCCCCCCTCTTTTCCTCCGCTCTGCCCAACCCTTACCTTACCCCGCCCACGACTGCAGCTCGGCCGGGCGCGTTGCCCTGCAGTGCCCCGGTGATAAATGAGGGCTTTCACGCTCGGGGTTTGTCCTGGCTGCGAGGTCGGTGGGGAGCGGTTGGCACTGCAGAATTCCTGATGAGCATTTGCAGAGTTACAGCCACCTGAGATGAAGATGTGGAAGGAGGGAGGGATGTGGGAATGGAGGAAAAAGTGGTGGAAGAGGAGAGGGAGAAAGAGGAATGCAGGAAAGTACCATTTTGTCCTGAATATAAGATGATTTTTTGGAAAGGCTTTCTGTGAAGACCACACCTATAGAGCTTCATGAAGGTGTTCATAGTGAAATATAATGCAGTCATAATACTCTATGATTCCTTGTATAAACATTCATAAAGTCATAAAACATTATAGATATGACATATAATGAATTATAAGTTCACATGTCTTCAGGATGCTCTTATAGTATGTTATGCAGCTTCATAACTTGTATGTGTTAATAAGCAAAGAGTCCAAACTGATGCATCTTTAATAATGCATGCTTCATCCTACCTTTTCATAGGTGCTGGTTTGTAAAGTGTGATGCATTTTCATGCATTTTAAAGAATCTACTCTGCATTATGAGTGTTTGGTGAAGTGCCCATTAAGAACAGGTTCACTAGGTTCATCTAATCAAGATCATCCATATGACACTCAAACTTATAATTCATAATAAGCCAATCTAATCATCTATAATGTTTAATGAATGTTTATGTAGTGCATCAGAAAGTATTGTGTGTTTATGAGTGCAGTTGTTAAGCATTATAAATGCACTATAGAAATAGAAAGTGCTAGCCAACTTTTTTCCCCTTGAGTTTCAGTTAAATAAAGTGTTGGTCTTAGGAGTACATATTTAGACTTTTAGTTGTAGACACCTTAGTTTAGTGTGTTAGCATGCTAACATTAGATAATCACTACCAAACAGTGCTTACAGTTCATCCTGAGGGGGACACATCTGTACCGTATTTCATGACAATCCATATGAAAGTCACTGAGATATTTTACTCATACAAATGTCAACCTTATTGAGGTGCGAGAGGAAAAGTGGAGGGATCATCAGCGACAGTAGGCTGCATCCTCTGGGGACTGAACGTCTCCATCCAGTAGTTCTTCCAGTAGTTCAGTCTGGAGCAAAGTGATTCAACTGACGGACTCACATTTCTTTGCATAAGAAGGGACAAAAACAGATTTTGGGAAAGAGCTGCTGTTTTAGGATTAGATTAAGATTAAAGGTTTTAAGAGAAAAAAAGGGGGGAAAGAGAGAGGACATAAAAAGACTCAATGGGGAGATGACAAACCAAAAAAAGAAGACATAAAGAAGGAATGCAGAGAGAAAAAGGAAGAAGAAACACAGAACAAATACAGAAAAAAGTGAACTTGAAGCAGATTCAGAGAGACGAGCCTGAACGCTGGAACAAAAACAGGACGAGGAGAAAAGAAACACGAGGAGGACGAGGAGAAGCAGAGAGAAACCGAGAGAAACAGGAACCAGCCAATTGAGTTTTATGTCATCTGGCTGCACGTCTGGTCCATTTGTGGTTCTGTTTGGCATTCCTCAGCCGACCACTGCAGGCCACATGAAGCGCGGCGGCCCCGAGTCGCAGGAGAGAGCAGGTGTGTGACGCTCTTTATTTCAACGGGGGCATGTTTACGCACCCATGTCTGCTCCGTCCCGCTGCACTTTCACCGTGCACAGCGTGAAGTGGATTTATGGACGCCTCTTCATGCTTTTGCACGACTTGTTCACTTCTTTTCCAACCTCCACCATCATTTTTCGGTTCTGCAGGAGATCCGAGGCCCATCCTCATACTGAGGGCGGTCACGGCGGTCGCGCAGGACTGCAGGGATACAGGCCGAGGAAAACCAAAAAGAAAACCGTCCTCTAGAAAAGCTCAGAGCCAGGAAACACGGGATAATAATAAAGCTTCCACAGCGTCGCGAGAGTGTCTTTTTCTTTTTGTGTGTGTGAGGATGTTCGAGTGCGTCGCGTTATTCTTGCCTTCAGGACTAATTGATGTGATCCCCCTCCAACCGAGCGAACAGTTCCAGCATGGATGCATGAGTGTGTGTGTGTGTGTGTGTGTGTCACCAGAGGTTGTGCAAAAATACACGGCATAACACAAACACAAAGGCTGTAATCAGGCCATGAGATACAACATACACTATACTGTAATGTGTGTGTGTGTCTGTGTGTGGAAATAGATGGGTATACATCTGGTTGCGATGGGAAACGATGGCTTGTCACCACTATAGCGGCTTGGCTGCGTCTTCTCTGGAAGCTGGAAGGAAAATGGGAGCGTGTGGGAAAATGTGGTATCGGAGTGGAAACGCTCCATGATTCCATAAATCACGGCAACGCAAAGCTGCTGGCAGCAAAGCTTAATAACTTCTAACAACGGTGATCATGATCGGTATAAATCCAAACCTTTTAATCTAGTCATCCACTAATTATCATCTTATTTGTAGGAATCTTGGAGGCTTCATCATTGTGCACTTATGTTGGTTATATTTAGATTTACTTAAAGTTCTTCACCTACAGTTTTGAGTTTTGGTGATGACAGAAAGAATAAAATCATGGATACGAGCGGTCAAATGAGTCTTTTTCTCAACATGGCAGGGCATTACCATTAAGGCGCCATGAAAAAGTGTGACAAAGTGTGTTTTGTAACTCCTGTTTAAGCATTTCTAATGTTTCACACACACAATAACATTTACAAATGAACTGAAACCAATGCAGATAATTTAAAAATGAGTTTATAAAGAAATAGAGGACTAATATAAGTGCTATTATAAGAATAAATAGATAATGCAAATACAATGAATCTTAATATGTAAATACCAAAGCTTTACATAGTTGGTCAACACAGATTCCCTTTTTCTCTCCCTCCCTCTGTGATTTATTGAGGAAGGTGTTTTGCAGCTCGAGTTATTTTCCCACTTTTATTGCACAGAGTTCAAGTTCACACTTTTTCAAACTGGAATTTCACTCCTCCATTCATCCACCCATTCTTGCCCCGACCCCGACACTTCCTGTTCCTCTCCTCCTTCATGCTCGCCGTCCTACACATCCGACGTTTGACCTCTCCGAGTTGATTTTTTTTTTTATCGCGGGGCCATCGTCGCCCACCCGATTTGGGAGAGTCCAATAAAAGAGATGACTGGGTGAAAAAAGTGGATGAAAGAGGCCTTGTCCTGGGTGAAGATTAATTGAAGTGGACAATGGGACAGGACCTCCCCTTCCTCTGCCTCCATTCATGAGCAGAGTCACAGGTCGCCTTCAGATGTGTCACTCTGCAGAGTTAAATGGCCGCTGTATAGCCAGCAGCAAAAGGCTCATGTGTGGGTAGGAATTACAAGTCTCATAAATCAGTAGTTTGGAGGATGAGAGTGAGTGTGATTCATTTATTCACATGGAAATGATCTTAAGCTGAGAATCTCTCTTTCTCTCATCCTCAAAGTGTTGTGATTACATCTTCTGTATCTTATATGTATGTAGCTCGTTGTTTTAAGTTTCTAATACATTTAGTATGGGATTTATTCATGTTTTTACCATTTTAAAATATACTTTTTTTTTTTATATTATTTTAATTATCTTTTTCCTTAGTAATTATTATTTAACACATGTTAAAACAGCCTAAAAACGCCTTCTGTCTGATGTGTTATGCTGTTTTCTCATCTGTTTCACATCTTCATGTCATGTTTATCATGCATTTAAAATGTTAAAGTGACCCTGTAGAGTCTCTGATCATGAGCGGTGCTGTGGAGCTGCTGTTTGTGACTGGATCCAAGTTTTCTTTGCATCTTGCTTTCAACATGACAACGTTCAAGCCAATGTTTTAACACTATTTCACCGACATTTGGTCATGTTTGAAGGCCGGGACACAAAGCGATGAGACAGCAAAGGTAAAAGAGAGGAACACAGTTAGCTGGTAAACACAGACAGGACTTTAAAATATTCAAAAACTGTGTAATGACCTTTGTTAGGCCTTTAACTTGTACTGAGGGTTGAACTGTCCTCGAGAAAGACACTGAACTCTGCCATCAGTGTGTGCGTGAGAGACCATTTAATTGATTACTTTTGTTCTGGACCACAACTTGATTGGTCTTAATGAAAGTTTTGGGTTCAGGCCATTCAGTGATGTCTGGTTGGGGTTCATTTTTTCTTATTTTTACATGCATTTAAGAAATTTCTCTCTTTCTCCACCTTTATCAGTCATCATTTTTCATGTGCATCGTGTTTCAAGTAAACACACAATGTGCAGTGTTGCTGTGTTGCATTATCTTGGCCAGCTAACAGTCAGTAATGGATGAAATAAAGCAAAAGTTAGCGTCACAAAGGTGTCGTTACCTGTCAGCTGCCACTAAGCATCCACTGTCATCCCTGTCTCGTGTTAAAGCATCATTTCTTACTGCAGTTCTCCAAAAGCAGCCTCTCTCTCTGCTCAGACACTTTTCACGTAGTCGATCATCAGACAGCATCATGACTACTCAGAGGAAAAATATCCGCCCCTGCTGGTCACCCATTTGCAGCTAATTAGACAGCATGTGACTGATTTGGGTCTGTTGTAAACACCGTCGCATCTGACTCCCATTACAAAGCAGAAATGAAATAAGCAAGAGCCCCCTGAGTGGGAACCAGCGGTAGCAGAAGCAGCGGCCGCACAGGCCCACAACGCTTTGTTGCAACGCGGCGCTGGTGCTGCGCTGCTACATCATGAAGTACTTTGCAGCCGCTAATTAACACACACAGGTGCTTTGGTTTCTGCCTCAGAAAATATACAAATTAGAAAAACATTTCCACTTGCGCTGAGGCAAGACTGGCCTGATGGGAGCAGCCTCTCAGATCACTTGTAGAGCTGCGAGCGGCGGATAGCCCGAGCCGTACACCCAGGGATCCCCAATCAAACACACAAACGCACGCACCTCAACATGCATTTCTCAACCCTTTAATTTGAGATAAACAATCACTTGGTACACAAACACTGTCATGCACCACAGGCAGACAATGAACACTGCCGCTCCACAGAGAAAAAAAGGTTGGAAACAAAGCAGACGCACGCCCCCGCACTGTGTTTCACAGCTCCAGCCGCTCCAGTCCCCGACACATCATTTATTCTCTCTTTCAAGCTGACCACTGAGCAGCTGTTATGAGTAACGCTACATAACACTGAGCTTCTGGCTGCAAAGAAAGAAAAAAAAACCCACCACTGATTCGCTAAATGAACAGATGACTAATTAAAAACACAGTAAAGAGCGCGTAATTAATGAGTCCATTAGGTCTAGGTAATCTCAGGGATCCAGTATTAACAAACTGTGAGATGGCCGGGGTGGAGGTGATTAACAGTGTGGCCGCGTTGGCTCTAATTAACTACACAACCACAGTCACAACCAGATTCGGTGAGCATATGTCAGTGTTTTGAGGGTTTCTTTTATTTTTTTAATCTTTTTTTGCTGATAAGATGGTGCAGACTTTGAATGAAAACTGCACACGATGCACGGGCGTGAGTGAAAACGGCAAACTTACCGTGATGTAACACAAACCTCTGGTGTCTCTCAACCGCCAGGCCATTCTTTGTAAAGTATGACAGCTGAAAAAAAGGAGCAAAACTCAGCTTTTCCACATAATTCATGTAAAGCAAAACATGTTCAAGGCCTTTATAATAGGCCTTTGTAACGGCTACACTTGTGAGACACTTAACTAGATAAATAATTCAGTCAATATTTTATATTGAGCGATGAGTGACTCATTTTAAGGAAAGAAAATGCACCTTAAAATCGAACTCTTGCAGTGAAAATGATTAAAAATGGGCCGGCAGTAAGAAAATCTCGGATGGTTTGTCCTGGTAAACAGCCCCAGAGGTCCGTTGCTGCGTGCTCTCACATTCGTTCCCCGTGGAGGTGGTTTTATCTTATCACAACCATCTGCCAGGTCTGCTCCTGTTTTGACCGCGGAGATTGGAAAGAAGATAGCGCGGGCCAAAAACACTTCATAGTGTAAAGAAGTCTGCCTCCTGCTGCCTGGAGAGCCACTTTCATCTCTGCAGCTCATTATACGGCACTTCCCTGGCTCAGGACCCGGGCATGATGCAAAGACAGTGGGTAGGGGACTTAATGAATTCCTTTTGTTTACCTTACGTCAGTGTGTGTGTGTGTGTGTGCATATGCATGTCCAGTGTCTCTGTACACACATTTGGTAAAATGGTAGAAATCCCACTTTCCTCTTCATGGTAACTGAACACTTTTTCTTAGTCTCAAAGAGGAAGTATTGGGATAAGTTTTACAGTGTTTTGAGCAACTAAGGCACAGTGAACTACATGACTATTAACTGAAAGTCATCAAAGTTTGTTGTATAAATAAAGCTTGTTTTTTTCAGTTTATATATGAAAGTTTTGGTGTCTATTGTGAGTCTTCAAAATGACTCAGAAGCTCAGATAACCTAATATTTAATGGCACATTTCATAAGAATTACACTAATGTGAATATTTGATGCTGAATCCAATGTTTCATAAAGTTATGAAGTCAGGTAATGTGTGTGTGTTTACCTCGTGAAGAGTCTCTGGAGATTTGTTCAGTAATTCAGGAGACCAAGTCCTAACACTCTGGGAGGCTTTATACTTTATGTACCAGCACAAATAAAGAAATGATACCACAAAATCAGAATCCCATCTTTTCATTTACTGGGCGTCTTGGAGACTCATCTGTAATTTTCCCTCTCTGTTTTGGATTTTCTTTTTCTATCAGTTGCAGCAAATGTAGATCTGAATCACAATAAAACCTTGTTTAGTACAAACTGTGGAGTATGTGTCTTCCCACAGCAGAAAACTCAACTTTTGGTCACTTTTAGACATTAAAACAAAATATAATGTTTTACAGTAAAAGCCTGTAAAAAGAAAAAGGAAAAAAACTACAGTACCTACAGAAAAGATAAACTTTCACAAACCTTCTCCGTGTGTTTGACTGAATATCTGTGTGTTCGTGTACACATGTATGTATGTATGCACATGCATGACATCTACCCATTTCCCCCATGGGAGAGACGCGGAGTGTCAGTCTACGAGGCTGTCAGTGCCTGCTCACCGACAGCCTATAAGTCCCCCTGGTTCCCTTTTGGAATAACAACCACCCCCTTATTGAATAACCTCTGTTTCACCTAACCCCTCGGTGTGCCCCTCGTCTCCCTCCAGAAAACCAAATCTAAGCTTAATATGAGCCCGGTTAGCCCCCGTTATTGATAAATCCGCCT
Organism: Hephaestus fuliginosus; assembly: GCA_037177315.1. NCBI lineage: Eukaryota > Metazoa > Chordata > Actinopteri > Centrarchiformes > Terapontidae > Hephaestus > Hephaestus fuliginosus. The sequence continues at coordinate 25,115 of JBAMIF010008063.1, forward strand.
TCCTTACCCCAGCCGCTACAAATTACCATATTATGGGGCTTACAGGTATTAGTTTTGGGAGGCCCTGACCCAAATCTAACGAGGGGTACCTGAATTGCTTTTGTCTGTCTGGCGATGGAGACGCCGGCTGGAGTCGGGAAAACAGATACGGGGAGGACCAAATGGAGAGGTGGTGGTGGCGTCATGTAGTCACAACTGATCAATCTCAGAAGACTGGAAGAGGACTACAGGCCAGACTGACTGCTGCTCACAGTTCACCGGCCACATGCATAATGCTGAGTGGTACTTACCTACAATTACTGTATAAAGATGCCTACAAAAATGACTTCTAAGCTAATATCTGCTCCCTCGATTGTCTTTGTGTGGAGAGTTTAGAGCAGTTCAAGTAGCTTTTAGTATTCTAAAAGGGAAAAACAAGCAATTTTCTTTTTAAAAAGTCAGAAAAAAAAAATTGAAATCCCTTGAGTGGTACCACAAGGGAAACACTGCATCTGACTTCACCTCATGAAAAAAGGTTACCAAAAGCAACAGACCAACCTTTAGGAGGCCAAGTTCCTCAGATTATCTACAGTAGTCAGTCTATTCACCCTCCAAGTTCAAACCTCCAGCCTCTATATTCACGGCTTCAGGGTATCTCCACCTCAACCACACGCTCGGATAACTCAATCTGCCGTACGGTCTGGCTGCAGCTCCGTCACCCGAGGCTGAAGACTGAGGTCGGAGTGACGAGTTTGCCAAAATAAGGAATCAGTAGAGCCATCATTTCTCGACTATCAACACCTCCGTCTCCCACAGAGGGATGGCAGGCGGAGGGGAAGTGAATGGTAAATACTTTGAGAAGATGAGAGACAGATGGCTGAACTACCGTGGGGCAGGACACGCTGATAAAACCCTCAATCCGTTGTTCACCAGAGCACCGAGTGCTCGTCCAAAATGACAATTCCCTCATTCTTATTCAGGTGAAGTTTCTCTTACACTTGCACCCAAATGTACCCAGCTGTCTGACAGTAAAGCTGACTCAGAGGGCTCGTTTGGAAAAATGACAGAACCATCTCTTGCAAACATGAATCCTTGAATGGAAAAGCCAGACATTTTGGGAAACATGCTGATTTGCTTTCTTGCCAAAGTAGATCAGAAAATATGTACCGATTTAACATTTAAAGCAACTAGCCTGGTTTTATATAAAGTGAAAAAGTTATCTAAATGCTCTCGTCATTTCATATCAGGCCTCACACATGAGCATGCAGACGCATAAATGAGATGTGAGTCAGCTTTCAGTATTTTTCCTGTAAAAGCAGCAGATTAAGACAGAGAGGAGCAGGGAGGCAGACTGACAGCTGGAGCGAAGGGAAAGGATACATAAATGAGGGATTAAGATTAAAGATTGTTATCCACGAACGATCTTGACAGCGTTGATATTTTACAGCTTGTTTCAACCCAGAATGAGAGTGTCTCCTCCGCTCCGGAGACACATGCCTGCCGTCCACGCAGCATGTCGACGGGTCGGAGGGCAACAGGTAGGAATGTGGCGCCACGGGAGCGAACATAATGAAGTCATCACGCTCGCCGGCTGTAAAATAATGGGGTCATCTCTGCGGCTGGCTCGCCCGTTTGGATGGCATTCACTGTCAGGCTCAATAACATCCTCCACCATTTCTTACTTATCAGTTTCTATTTCATAATAACTTCATAAAAAGAGACAAAATAATCCTTTCTTACAATATCTGCTGCTCCAAATGTCCTGAAGGCCTCATCACATCAACTTTAGAGAGGCCAAATTTTACATCTGTAAATTAATTCAAATGGAATTGCTGTGATTGATTAGTTAATCCTTGCTAAAAATGTGCTTAAAACACTGACCTTTGAAGAAACAGAGAGCAGGAGGGTCCAAAATGGAGGAAGCAATCATGGATTTTTAGCTGTGAGTGTGGACTGTCCCACAAAAGAGACGTGGTTTGAAGACAGTTATCGATCGCGTAAATACATCTTTTGAATAAACTGTGTAACTTATTGAAGCCTTAACTAACTAAAGCTTATAAGCATGGACAACTTAACACCCATTTCAGTGAAATATATTAACTTAAATGGCGTCCAATGCAGAGAACAAGAAGAACAGAAGAGGTTTGGGACTCTGATCGTGACTTGAACGTCCCAGCTTGGCCGGTGGCTTGGCAGCAACATCAGTCCGCCAACTAAAACCGGCGAGAAGCCACCGCCTCACCAAGCTGCGAGACTTTTATTGTGCAGCTTCGTTTAAGCTGTGCCACTCTCTGGTGCGACCGTGCCGTTGTGGCCAAAGCTCGTACAGTACATGCACGCATAACGACGGTCAGAAGGTCAGCGTCAGCCTCTCCGCTGCTGCCCAAATGCCCACTGACAGTTTATGGAGCAGCCGTTTCCCTTGTGGTGACGTCTCCCTGACTCAGGCCTCTGATGACTCAGCGTCCAATGTGAAGGTCTCATTAATTTAGGCCACTTAAGGTGATTTTCCAGTTAGGCTTGTTTTCTAATGAGGCAGGGCAGGGCAATTAGGTGATTAGGGTTATGGCAGCACTGTGCTTTTTTAGGCATACGGGAGTGGACAGAATCTAGCCCACTGTCTAAACTGTGAAGGAGTCATTAGATAAATAGATGACAACAAACCGAAACAGAGTCGAGAGCGCCACACTTAAAGGGACGGTTTTATTTCTACACGCCCTCTCTCACTAAACGTGTGGCCGCAATCATCCTTTTAATGATACTTTAAGCTAATAAGTTGGCATAAAAGCCTGTCAAATGTGAGCCGCTGCCTCACTGAAACTGTCGAAGGAAAGTGAAGACTGAGCAGGGTATTCCAGCGAGCTCCAGAAAAGGAGGAAAAACAAACAAAAAAAAAGGACAACTTGTGAAAGAATAGAAAAGCAACAGAAGGTTTGCTTTCAGTGTCTTAGCAACCTGTATTTGTTACTCTCCCCGTGTAAACCTCGTTTCTGTGGTTCGGCGTGACCGATCGCCTCGCAGCCCGCTCTCACTTTTCAGCACCTTGCACGCACGTCTAGACCCTGTAAGGTGTTAGCAATGGGTTCAGTGTGTGCGCGCCTCTAGCCAATGATTCATCTCGCCATTATTGTACCGCATGGAAACACGGCGCTGAAAGGAACTGGCTGGGTCTCGGCTGACAAGTCGACCTGCACTGAGGCTGAACCTGCAGCCACTTGTATGGATCCCCGGGGAGCAGCAATGTGACTCGAGCCCACATCACATGTTCTGTATTTTCCACTGTTGATGCGACTGATGGGCAAGAACGTACAGAAGTTTAGCTTCAGCCGGTAGATTATGCAAAAATAGAAGAAACTGTATCCCCGGCTGCTTTTATGGTGAGTGAAACGGGTCAAACAGGGAAATGTCAAATTGACGACCTTTTCAGAAAATGATTTGTTAGCTCTACTTACAATACTGGCAGCATGTTTCATTGATAACTGATTTACTATTCATCGTAAATTTTCAGGTCTCTTACCTGTGGCATTGGGTCTGATAAAAATGAAAATCAGTGAAAGGAAATGATCTGAAGAAGCCTCTTGGATAAGATAAGATCAACTTTATTTATCCTGAAGGAAATTGAAAGTGTCTACAGGAGTAACTGCATAACAGGAGAATGAACCAAGTTTGAACCATTTGCATTGATGACAAACTATTTTCCAAGAAAAAGATACTGCACATGAAAATATTGCACATAATGAACTATTGTAATGATGATGAGAGGTGAAAACTTTCAAGAATTTAATGTCATATGCACAACAAGCAATCATTGGCAATGAAATTCTTAAATTTAAGAAGGATCTGATTTGTAATCCGCAGTTTGCATTTGCAAATTTGGGGAAACAAGCCCCTTAAAAGGTTTAATTCCCAACTGCTTGAAGCAAGAGGAGGAACAGAGGACAGCTCTTCGTACTCTCACAAAACTCTCCTCTCGACAAGTGTGGTGTAAAAATTCATAGTTAGAAATGAGACATGTTCATACAGCTCCAAGTGCTGAAAATGCACATTGCAATATTAGTCACATTTATAATTTTACACTGAAATTAGACATTTAAAAACTAAAACTGGCCTGCAGATGAAGCCTCACATATCATCCATTCTATCAAACTTCCCTTGAAGAAAACACTAAATCTCTGCAAGCGCATCCATTTATTGAAAGAAACTCTGGACAAACTCTAACTATAACTCTGTAAGGTGTATGGAATTAATACAGTTTTAGCAGTAAGTATTTTTCTAGGGCAGAGGAGTGGAGTTTTGGTTGGCTCGGTGGATGGCGGTGCAGTCAAACACCATAACACACTCCTGCTCCCTGATAGCCCTGACGGAGTTGTTTTGTCTCACCGTTACCGTCACAGAAAATCCAGGTAAGGGATTTACTAAACAAAACAGCGTCTGAAAATGAGACTGAGGGAAAGGAAAAGAGAGTGAAAGAAACATTACGAGACCTCTCCCTGTGTTTACCTTTGCAATTTTGTCCAATTTGTCTAAATTGCTTAGCTGACCTCTCAGAAAAAAAGCATATGCTTAATGTCAAAAAAGCAGCAAAATATGACTGATCACCTTCATTTTGTCCATTTGGCTCCTTGGCGCAGGACTCTAAATTGTGTATTCTTTCCATGGCGCCAAACCACCCGCCCTGCATTTAATTAATTTCCTCTTATTTATATGGCAAAAATTTTACAGCAGTTTTTCTTTAGGTAGCGTAGACTTTCCTGTCGTTCTTTGGGAGAGCCAGACTGTTGGAGCTTTGGCTAATCATCATTTATGGTCGCTTAAATTATCTCATTTTGTCCGTCTCAGTTTTTGTCACTGCTGAATTGAACCTTTTTTTTTTTTTGGCATGAAAAATTCATTTGTCAGGATCAGATTGTTAGAAGATGAAATTGCTGCCATCAGGGCCAATCGCGGAGTAATGTCGGTGAACGTTCCTCGTGGCAGGGTAATGAGCAAAATGGCTTTTATACCACATTCGGGAGGGCAAAGATCTACCCCAATTTCCTTGTTGATTTGGCTTCCCATGGATCATCTACTGGAGGAAAGTTAAGGCAGGAGAGAGAGAAAAAAAAATGTCGCCCCTATCAGGAAACCAAGGGCATTTCTAAAAGGTAGCATTCATGTTTGAAGCGCTGCGTCAAGTCGCAGATACGATCTTAATGCAATCCTCTAATTTGGAAAAGCAATTAGAACACAAATAACCGAGTCACATTTGCTTTATTTAGAGATGAGAACCGGCCCCGAGCGAAACTCCCGAACATGCACTCTCTCTAACGCAGCATGTCAGCTGCAGGTTTTAATGCACACAGCGCAAACCGCATTCCTGTCTCCTTTTCCCTCTATCCTGGCCAAAAGGTAGAACATGTTTTCTTTCTCTCCTTCATATTTAATACAGCTCTGCTCTTGTTTACCTGAAGGCCCCAGCCTTTCCCGTAAGTGAGCCGTCAATCCATCATCTCCATGGTGGGTAACCAGACCAGGCCTGTTTCCACTGGGGTGGAAGCCCCTCTGTGGAGGGACCTGGGTGGGCATGGGGGGCAGAGGCTGAGGAGGACGGGGGGGTGAGGGTAGATCTGTATGGCTGGGGGGAAGGAGAGCTGGGGACTGAGCTACAAGTAGTCATGTGACGAGGAAAGAAAATCCTGCAGGAGACAGAAAGATGCTGCGAGGAGACAATTCTCTGATTCTTGTCAGCAGACGTGTTTGTGTTTTTAGTACGTTTTTTAAGTGTCTAAGAATATGTCTTTCCCTGACATTAAGTTTGCTTGTGTGTGATTGTCCATGGAAGTCCTAATGATGCAGGAAAAGAAAAGTCTGGCTGGTTGTTTTGGGGCTTATTACAAGTCAGCACCAGAAGAGGTTGAGTCTAACCAAAGGTTTTATCTAAAACAGCATCCGACAAATCTTATTTTTGTTCAGGTGTTGCTGAAAAGACTGGCAATGCTAAGATGAAGGTTATAAATTACTTAAAATTTCTCAACAGAGCAGCATGTAGACAATCTGTTCCAACAAAGCTGCTTCACGCAAACATGCTAATTCTGAGCAGATATACCAAATAAAGGCAGTATGAGAACTTAACATGTGCATATTTACCTGAGACCGCACAGTACAGTACAAGAAATTGGGGAGCTACTCAGCAAAACATTAGAATTTATTGGAAATGTTTTCCATAAAGATTTTACAAAAAACATATGAACACACAACTTTTGCTTTCTCTTTGCAAAGTAGTTTTTTTTCCAAAAGCTGCAGTGGGGCTGATGTTCAGAGATAGTTTAAACAGTTAAACAGAGTGCAAAAACAAGTGCAAGTGTATGTTGATTAGTATAGTTCATATTACCCACAATTAGCCTGGCAAACATAAAGGATTTCCATAATAATCTAGGCGACATCAGAACAATAAATCATAGAAAGTGCTAATAATACTTGCTTAAAATAATACATTTCCAAAGCTGATTTCTAAACATATTTTTAATCCAGCATTGTTTAAGTCCATATTTACCAGCTTGCAGTCTCCAGTCCTGTCTTTGTTGGGGTATTGCAGCACATCTTAGTGTTCATCATCCTCATACACGTTGAGAAAACAAAGAAAAAAGGTGACTTGCTCATGAAAAAACAGCTTCATTTTGCACTACAAGAGGTCTGAAACTCCACAGCATTTTAAATCAGTCAGATGATGTGGCGAACTCCATCAACTTAAAAAGCCGTCGTGGATCCTCACATTTCCACAGCACACTTCTCCTGGGATGAAACTGAATAGGCCTGAATACTATTAGATCCAGTCAGAGAAGGATTTAATGATCTTAGTAGTCTTAGTAGTGAATTTTCTTTACCTGTGTGTGTGTGTGTGTGTGAGACAGTGTGTGACAGGAGGCAGAAACGAGCTCGGCACCACACGCGAGGGAACATCTGATCGCCGCCCCAGCTGTGCCTCCAGCTCTGTATTATTCCAGTGACCCAACCTGAAATAGCAGCTCTGTGGCAGTTCATTTATTATAGTCAGGCCTCCTGTTTCTGTCTGTGTGAGCATGACACACACACACATACACACACACACACACACACACGTAGGAGGAGGTGTTTCCCCCTCCTTTAAATACAAGCATCAGGATTCCCTGTTTCTATTTCGGGCTCTGCTCTGACCCACGCTCTTTAGATTTTGGTGTTTTGTCCCATGAGCGGATCCTCTCACAAGCCACACGACTGACTGAGCTCCTCTTTCCTGCAGCAGCAGTATTTTGTAGCTAAGGTGGGCCACCTCACCTGAAACTGACACCTCCTCTGGTACCATAAACCTCAGTGATAATGAGACTCAAGGGAGACAGAGCAGAGGTGCTTCTTCACACAGCAGATGTCATATATTCATTTTGTACGGCTGTTTTTTTTTTGGATGCCATCTACTAATTAAATTAATCACAAAAAAAGATGAGTTGAGTTGGCTGAAATCCAAGCAAACTCCTTATCAGTGCAAGTGCATTTTCCATATGTCGCACTGGAATTTATTAGCAACTCTTACAAATGTTTGTAGATTCAATTTATTGTTGAATTGTGAACCATAAAATCATAATAATGAAATAAAGCAGAAAAGGGCGATGCCGTCACACAGCTTGTGTTGTCCGACCAACAGACTAAAAAACACAAAACAATTCAATTTACAATAATACGAAACAGAGCGAAGCAGCGAATCTTCACATCAGAGGGGCTGGAAATGGTGGATGTGCACTAATATTTGAAAAATATTTCATTCAGTGTGTGTGTCATCCATGAGGAGACAAAGAAAATTACACAACCCACCCTCTCTCTCTCTGGGAGTCCCTGCAGGCTGGCGGGCTAAAGCGTTTCCAGTGATTTGTTTAATGAAGTGCCAAAGTGCAGTTGCTCATGCTTCCTGTCAGCACAGATACGCAGTGACACGTGGGGACATGCTTGGGTTCATCTCAGGAAGGCCTGGACTGTGTGCAGCCGCCGCGGGAATAACGACCTAATTCCCAGAGAAAATATTTACAATGCAACAGCAGCAAGTTCGCAGAAAGTGTAATTATCCATATTGATGAAGGGACGGCGGCGCGATGCATCATCCCGGCCGCAACAGGTTTGTGTAACATCCAAGGCGAAAAAGAAAATATCCAAAAGTACATTTGTTTGCTTTTCTGGCGAGGGGACGTGGACGGTCGTGCACGCAGGGTACACTACACAGGACACCTTGTGAAAGTTTGTCCCTGTTGTTGATTTTATTTTTTTTTTTTCCCTTTTTCTTTAACTAGCGTTCTTTTATGACTCCCGTATCGTGTGATAAATCACAGCATCAGAGCGGGGACAGTTTCATGACATCATTCACGCTACATTTCCAACTGTGAGCCAGTTTTTGATTAGGGCTGTAAATCTCCTTCACCTTTTTCTGTCTACCGCTCCCTCACACACACACACACACACACACACACACACAACAATATGACACACAGTAAAATTGTTCATTGAGGTAAAGCTTTAATATTTTTCAATGTCTGTTTATTCACATCCATATGTAAGAGGAGTTTCCTCAAAGGGTGGGACTGTGTGTGTGTTTTTAGTTCTACTGCGGCCGCTTTGTCAAACTTCAATTACAGGATGATAGTGAAGCACTGTATTTAACCATATCACCCTTAAGTCAGTCGTTCTAAAGACATCTTTAAGTGACCTGAGACTACAAGAGCAAACATAATCAGCTTTTTGCGTTATTTTTGTAATAAAACCCATGAAAAGTGAAAGTCTGGTGAACCATTACAAGGTTGAGGTGATCTTTTTTTTCTGAGAGTTTGACCTTTATATGTGCCCGACTTCTGAGGTAAGTCAGTGCTGCTTTGCACAAAGTCACGCAGTTCATCGGTTAATTATTTACACGGTGCTTGCTAATAACTTTCTTGAATGTTAGTGTTGAAAAAAGCAACAGGAACAAGCAGGAAGGCATGTCACCCAACTTTTCTTCTCTTCCAGAAGGTCTCATTTAGTGAGCATTTAGCAGGATCTAATGTAAGATACTGCTCATACCTGACCAAATACAGCCGTACTAGCAACGTTGTTTAGTGTATTGACTGGAGCAATAGTGTGTTTTATTGCTAATGAACTCAGCTTTACATGTGCACAGGAAAGATTGTGGCATTTAATTTCTCAGAAGTTACATCAAAGTCTCAAGTTAGATGTGAGCGCTGTGTCGTGGTTATCGAAATGTTGTGCACTTTAAAATGTGTTGTATTATTTAAGTTTAGTCTTGAGTCTGCTTTCAACAGCACGTCTTGGATGTCTTTTCAATCTTGCACCATTTTGATTTGAACCTATCTTTGTCTGTTAATTACTGTTTAATAGCTGAACTCTGCAAACAATCAAAGTCGATGGAGTGAAACTGATGAAATCTGTAAATGAAATGGCCTCAATTTTCTGCCCTTCTCTAGTGCCCAGGAGGTAAAATAATGCATGATGAACAGAAACAAAGAAAGATAGATTTTTGCCTTTTTATTCATCTGTCCACTGACAAACAGACTGTATACCTATGTGTCTTCATTGTTGTGTACATGTAGATTACACACACACATATATTTTCTGCTCTTTGGCTGAACTTGATCTCAGTCATGTCAGGACAAAACTTCCCTAAAGGGATCAATAATTGCATTTCATTCTTCTCGCATTAAAGTCCCATTGCACACGCACGGTGTTATCCAAGTAATTTTAGATTACGTTGATTATAATGAATGATAACAGACAATCAAAATAACTGGAAACTTAAAATGAAAAAAGAATTGGTTCATTAAGAAAAGGTATTCAAGAGAAGCGAGTCTAAATTCGAGCCAGTGTTTTCCTTCTAGGCCGCCACTGTAACTAACCACTCAAACCAAAATACATCACAAGCAACAGCCTTAGGTCACCTCTTGGACCGAGAGTGCCAGACAGAGAAATTGAATTAAGTTCGCAACAAAACTCGGTGGTTTCCTTCCAAACTGGAGTCATAAAGTCCGTAAACACTGTTGTTTTATAACCGGGTTATTATTTCCACAGTGCTCTTCTCAGTGGTGTGACTTATTAGTCAAAAAAAAAGAGAGAGAGAGAGTGAGCGGTGCTGGACTTATTTAGGGGTTGACACTGTGGTGTTAGAGGATACCGCGCTATGAAATCATTTCATCATTACACTGTCAAGGAGTGTGGAATTTTCCTGCGTCTTTCATGTCGGAGGAGCGAGCGACCGGAGGAGAACAAATTAAAATACAGCCCACAGGAGACACCAGTATTTGGTCAAAATGTACGAAAAAAAAAAAACCCACATCACGGCCGCAGCCATACGAATACATTTACACTCCCCTCGCCATAACGTTCATTAAAAGTTTCCCCCCGCGTTACGAAAATGATGGTGAAACTTATAATTCACCTAATTATGGTTGTGCCTCCATATTACCCCTGCCCTGTTTTCGCCCCTCTCTCATTACTCTTACGAAAACACATAAATCAGAAAAGCATACACCCCGTACCCCTGCAACACAGCGCACTGGGGGATACCCCTTAACTATCCTAACACGTCTCAAATTCAAATTTCTACTGACATTCCTGCTCCCCAATCCTCAGCTCGGGTGTCAGAAAATAACAGCGAGGAACTGGGCTGCCCCGCTCTCCCCTGCATTATTCCCGGTTTAAAAGGTAAACAGAGCGAGGAGCAGGTGGTTGCGGGGGGATTTTTTTTTTTTTTTTTTTTAGCAGACTTCTATGTAATGTCTGGTGGCAATTAGGTGTAATACAGGATGTCAAAGCCCGCAGCCGCTAGCCTCAGATATCTGCTGCCTAATGTTAGCTTTACAGATTCACTCTGGCATATGGCTTTGACTGCGCAGCCCAGGGCCAAATTAGTGAACGCTATTACCTCCTTTCCCTCTGTGGCAAAGGGCACAGCAGAGAAGAAGAAGAAAAAAAACAGAGTAAGGGTAAAGCATACCGAGGGAAAGTCTTGCACAACCTGAAGACTTTGCCTGAATTAGATTAAGCGCTGGAAACAACTTGTTCTCGGTACAGTAGGAACGTTTTCTTTGTCCTGCCTCGGATGCATACTCAGGAATTAGTCACTGTTGTGAACAAAAACACACCTCCACGCACTGTGGACTGAAGTGTCTCTCTGAGGCGTTATCTTAAGTTGGCGGAGAGGCCTCGCAGGGCGGCTCGAGCAGATCTCCAGCGCAGGGAGTGGCATTGCTTGTGCAGTAACCAAATCTGTGATATCCTTCGGAAGGGCACAATAGTCTGAGCCCGGCCGAATGCAACACAGATGGAGAAGGGTGGAATACACAATTTGAACCGTCCTTGAGAAATGCCGAGGTGGGCAGCAAAGTGCTGAGGGGGGAGGAAAAAGAAAATCACATGTTGGGATATTGCACAGAGGAAGTCAAACTAAATAAGCAGCAGAGAATATTCCGGCGATACAGATCATTATTGGACAGGTTAGATAGGTTGGACATTTTCCAAACAACGATGCAGCTTAAAAAAACCTGCATATCGGACAATTTAGATTTCTTTCATCATGCACAGACGAGATAATACTGAATAATGAATAATGATGCGTTCACACACTGTTGCTCTGAAATGCCTTTGAAGGGTGATGCAGCTGTGCAGTTTTGGAAAAAAACTGAATGAACTACATAGAAAGGGCCTTAAATCTTTGAACTGAAGCAGCTTTTGCGGTGTGGCATCTATAGAAACTGAAGAAAACTGTGGTCTAAATATTAATATCACAAATGATAACATGAAGGTGGAGGCAGGAAAGGACAATTCATGTATAATTTACTGCATGCATAGTTAATTTTTGCTAAAAGTCTCATGTATTTCAGTAAGACAAACAAAGTTAATATTCTTTTCAATTGGTCAGTTATATATTTGTGATTTTATTTTGTGATGTTATAATTAATTAATGTGCAATCCCAAAAAATGAAAATACAACTTGCATTTTTAAATAGATTATTATTGTCCGTTATGTTATAATTATAAATACAGTCTCATATCTGCATCCTAAATGTTCTTTTTATTGTTTTTTTTTTTTATTTACAGTAGCCTGTTTGTGCACAACACATACAAGTATTGTGTTGTCTTTTTTCAAATGTTGGATTGTGAAAAGTCAGCCATAATCACAACACAAGGATTTTCTACTGTAAATCTATTAGTCATCAAAGTGGGTGTCCTTGAGCATTTAGCCTCCAAATTCAAGTCACAGTGACAAAGTGCAGCTTCTGCATGCAACGCTGGATGAGTCATGCTGAAACAGAGCGTGCACGCTCACCAAACCTTTCCTGGATAAATAAAGGGGTTTTTAAGAAAAATCAACTACGCAAGCAATGAATCATACCTCCATTCTCCTTTACTCCCTCCACCTACACTCTATCATTTTAGGGTTATAAATAGCCAGACCACAATTTTCATCAATTTCCATAGATTTTAAAACCACAGGTCAAAAGAAAACAGTCAAGCTTAGAGGTTTCTGCAACAGCGGTGTGTCATTAAATCTGACGGGCGGTCGAGCTGTAATCCACAGCTTCACTCCCATCAATATATTAACAAATATCTTCCCTCGTGGATTTAAGGATTAAACAGTAAGTCGATGGCGTCCATTTACACACATTTTTTGTAAAATAACACATTAAGGCACTTCAGTGTAACATGTTGGTTAATCAGGATGGTAGGAAACGCTTTGCCTTCATCATCTCTTTAAGAAAAACAATGTTCATGAACGATACTCTCCACCTGTGTGTGTGTGTGTGTGTGTGTGTGTGTGTGTGTTCGCTGAATGCTTTGGATATTGTATTGCATTTGTACAGAACATTTTCACAAAGTTTGCTGTTAGTATACTTAGCAAGATTTGCCTTAAATTCAGCATCACAAGTCTGATAATAAGAAGTACCAAAGGTCAAACTCAGAAGGCCCTGATAGTAGATGTGACAAGCTACTCCTATTACCCAATCATGTAAGACAAAATGTTATTAATACCACTGCAAACAGTGTTTATAAAAACTAAGACAACAGGATTTGAGGTCAACTATGCAACTACAAAGCCTCTCACCATTGTTTAGATCTCTTTACTTAAAGCAGCAATAATCATTATTGTAATAAATCAAATGACAACGTTTACATCAGGTTACGTTTTGGTTCAGTCTTGCTGCTCTCATATGGTCATTTTCCAGCTTCCTCCACACAGAGCCACATGTTTTTCTCAGGAGTTGGTGGAGACCGAAAGCGGAGCTAAAACAGAGAGACTATTGGACTAAACATCAATTAAGTGGCCATAAATACGACTGTATGCTAAACAGCTTGTTTTCTATGTGTTTATTGTTTGAAAAATTTAAGCTTGTGAATAATAAAAAGAGAAATGTGACTGGATCTGAGTGTGTATACGATATGTTAGTGTAAAGTCATGTGCTCAGATTATCTCCAGAAAACTTTCCTGTTATATTTTCCTGTGGATTGGGAATAACCTATACGTCACATAAAGAGAGACGTGTGTAAAGCATGCAGATTCAGTGTACACATACAGACAGATCCATGCTGTCTGCATCAGCTGGTTTGGGCTTACAGTGGCTCCATAGCTCCAGACAGATGGCAATCTGATCTCAAATAAACACTCCTGTAAATCCAGTCCAGCCAAACAGCCACCAGCAGCACAACAAGGCCACTGAACCCAGACCTTCATGAGCTACAGCGCGAAATCAGCCCGAACATCTGTGTGGTGCTGGAAGGTAATGGAAAGATGTTTGGGGAGCGACCCAAACCGCAGGAGGAAGTTGCATGTCGATGTTCTCCCATACGTGAAAACGCCGGAGCGTTTGCCAGGTGTCAGCACCAATTGTCGTGAACGCCGACCGCCGAGCGTGGCTGGATGGATTTCCCGTGATCCGCCACTCCCCCCGAACCCGCCACGTGAAAACAATTCGACACACCAGCAGGTACGGCGAGAAGGTATCGGCTCACGCAAACTCACGCAAACTGCTGACTGCATGCTCAGATGTTTGGTTGGCCTCCTCAATGTGATTCACTCAGATCACCTGTTCTCCATCGAATGCCACCACAGAGTATTTACACCTCACAGGCACAGCTCATTATTGCAAACACATGCACTACAAAGGAGGAAGGTGTGTGTGTGTGTGTGTGATTGTGTTTCAAAGTCCACAAAATTAAGACAAATTGAGATAAAAGGACGAAGACGTTTCAGGTCACAGGAACCATTTTCCACAGAGCACCAACGTGTTTCTCCTATTGCTGGAGACAGCGAGACCATAACCTTCACATATGTTAAAATAAGTAACATGGACAGATGGTGAGAGTATAATATGGCCGTAAAATATAGCAGCTAGCTTACACTGTATTTCTCCTTTTTTATTTCAGCTATTCACAGCTCTGGTGTTCTCTCCACCAGGAAATAGATGGCTGCAAAAAGTTGCTGCAACACAGAAACCAGAAATAAAAAAGTCTATTGGGGCTGAAGAACACAGTGACAGGTTTAACTCTGCAAAGCTCCTGGAGATTTTAAATAAGCATTTATCGTATAACATAAGTTATCTAATTTATAATATATATTACTTACGTAAAGCTTTACAAACATTTCAGGTGTGCTTGTGTTTACTTTAACCTTTCAATAGACCGTGTTGATAATTTAGCCAAACCATTCGCTTGTTTATAACGCGTACACTCATCTGAACACTTTTGGTTATTACAAAGTTATGATAATCAAAAGAAATGATGGTCAAACCTCTAAAAATAAAATAAAAGCTCAATCTCTGATGCAAAGAATGCTGGGACATTTCCTTTGTGTCTTGTACAAGTGAACCATGTCCACTTTTGGCCCGGACGGTAGTCACGTTCAGACAAGCGTTCATTTGAAAGCAAACAAAAGCCAAATGAGTGACGTCTGGAGCCGGACATTGTGGATGTTGGCACGGCCGACGGCTGAATCGCACACGTGTACGAACACACATTTGCACACAAATACAGAGAGCAGAGTGACGACGGAGGAGGGAGGGTCGAGTTTTACGTCAGCTGGAGCTCGGAGAGGCGAGCCGTCCTGCAGCAGGTGTCAGAGGAGACGCTCGGTATTTGTTTGTCCTCTCGCCCCCCCGTCGACGGTGCTGACCTTTCCTCTAAAAACAAAAAAAAGGCCTGAACACCTTTACATAGACTCTGCCGAACTCTATCTTTAGCGCGGTTCTATTTTATATGAGTTTATGTACATAGGTGTGTTTATTTTCTGGGCTGTGTGGCTGCGCCTACGTAGGAGGGTTTGAAATCCCATCAGCCCTTTTTAAGCTTTCAGAGGAAAAGAAGATTACAGATTACACCCTGAAATGAGTAGTTCAGAATAAGGGAAATACACTTATTTGCTTTTTTCCAGAGAGTTAGATAAAAGATTTATATTGCTGTCATATGTGTGCATCGTAAGCTGTTCATAGTTCAAAAACATGGCTGCCAACACCTCTAAAGCTTAACAATTTACAGGTTACCTTGTCATCACTGTGACAGTTCAAGGTCCAGAAGAAGTCTGGTCAATAAACACCATTAAACAGATAAACAAAGCAGATATATAACATAGACCAGCTGCTTCCACAATCCTTTGAGTTTTCATCCAAAATTAAGAAAACCAGCTGCTAGATGAAGCCATCATTTTACTGTACAGATGATGAATGATCAAAATGTGCAGCTATTCCTTTAAAAGAAGATACATCTGACAACACCTTTAAAGATAATTAACATTTTAATGCACACACAAATGTAAAAATGACAATGTGTAGTTTTCATTAAACCAACAACACACCATGTGTTTATTGTGAGTTTTTTTTTAGGTGTGGTTTCTCCTTCAGACATGAGCAGTTTCCTCTCCTCGAACTGTCCCTGTTTCCCTGTCTTTATGCTAAGCTAGGCTAAATGCACCAACACATGAGTGGTGTCTGTTATTATTTAACTATCGGCAATAAAGTGAACCAGCAGTTTCCCAAAAAAGTCTAACTGTTGCATTAAACTGTTCTGCAGCTTTTCTTGAAGCAGTAGGTGTGAATGAAAGAGCCGCTGAAGCTAACGACGTCTCCTCGGTGCGGTTTCAGTGGAGGGTTTTAGTGCCCAGTGTTGGTGTAAATGCTGTTTTCAGGGGCTTTAACACCCTAACAAGGGCAAAATCCAAGAAACCCTGAACTCCCGTATCCTCAGAAAACTGTGCATCTATTCAAATGCGTGTACACAGGGTACAGTTTGTAAGGAAACCAACATGCTGGCCGGGACTCAAGAGCCATGTGATTAAAATATACCTCTCCAGTAAAATGGAGACAAATTTCATACTTCAACCTAAAAATGGAAACAAATTGTATGGGGGGGGGGGGGGAGGGGGGAGAGGGGGGGGGGGAGGGGGGGGGGGGGGGGGGGGGGGGGGGGGGGGGGGATG
>JBAMIF010012604.1:0-38252 GCA_037177315.1 Hephaestus fuliginosus
CCACAGAGCCTACAGACACCTGCTGATGGAAACTAACTGGAGATAAACACACAAACATCACAAGGAACAAGAGGAAAAAAACACACTCTGATTTCTAAAGATAACAGGTGAATTATCTCATTATGTCAAAATAATTGATGACCTCCACCTTCATCCACCTGTAGCCTTTCTTGGGGGGAAGTTTATATCATCACCTGACCCTGCAGTGGAGAGCGATTTCTCTTGAGACTTGAGATTATCACCACCACATGGAAACAGCTTTTCTAGAGTGTTGAAATAATTCACAAATATCGAACATTTATGGTTGTAAAATTTGATCATACGAAGAGTAATCATTAACATTTACAGTTTGAGATGTCACATTAGCTTTGAGTCCAGCTGACAGTGATATTTCACTGTGATTAAACCCCCTGTGATTAACTTGAACCCCAACTTGTTCCCGGTGCAGAGAACAATAAAGCTTTCAGTCTTTGAATATTGTCTTTGTGTGCCTCTCGAGTCTGTTTGTGTGCTTTTGTTTAAACAAATCTGTGTTCAAGCTTGTGTGTTGACTCAGATTTTGTTCACACACACACACGAGTTGTGTATTTGTTTCTCGGTGGCACATTAACATGTTTTTTTATGCATGCATGTGCTTCTCTGTAACAGTGTGTGTTTGTGTTTGGTTATCTGGTGTGTGTTGAGCATTGTTTTCTCCGTGTGTGTGTGTGTGTGTGTGTGTGTGCTCGTCCCTCCGCCTGTTAGCCCAGATGGCGGGCGACTCTTTGTGGTCAAGTGAAGAGCACCACCGGCGGGAAGGAGGCGGTTGCCATGGTGAAAGGGATGTCTGGTTCATATTCAGCTTCACAAAGTGATAGTTGGGCCTGATGTAAAGTAAACCTCCATGTTGTTTAGACCATCACAAATACATTTTTACACACAGTTTCTTCAGCATGTTTGACTTATGGCTGCTGATTTCTCTCTGTTCAGGCTGCTTCCTGCTTTCTGCATAAAGATAAACTCCTGTTTGTTATTTCTGGTTGGATTTTAAAGTGAAGCTGAGGCCGAGTGGAGACTTTCATTAGCTGTGAGTAAAAGCGCGTCTCTGAGGCGATCATTTGAGCTCAGCTGCGAGGCCGTGGGCTCTCTGCTGTGTGTGACATTGTGTGTTAAATTACAACAATACAAATCTTTAAGCCACAGCGAGGCTGTTCTTACACCAGAAAACTAAAGCACTGGATGCATGAAAAAAAAAACTTGACACAACTTTGTCACCTATTTGTTAGCTCTTGTGGGATAAGAAAAGTAAAGATTGTCCTGAGAGAGGCAGCAGGAAGAGTCTGATTGTCACTTTAATCTTAAAGGTTCATCCTCAGTGGCCATTTTAGGACATCAGACTTCTAAGATTCAGCTTTACAATGTCAGTGTCACTTTACTCAACCTTTATCGAGCGTTTATTTATTTGAACAGTAAAGTCAAGTCGGTTTTCCTCAAAGGGTTTTGAAAAGGTTTTTTCCTTAGACAGTGTAAGACAACCACTGTGGACTTTGTATGTACCTGGAGGAGTAAAAAGTATCTCCACTAGTTTACAAAAGGTAAAAATGAGTAAACTTGATGACTCTGATCTTCAGATGATTTACTGCCAAACATGTTCAGGTGGTAATTTGTTTTATTACAGAAACTGATTCGTGTCTGAGAACAACCAAAGCTCAGTGAGTGTAAAAACTCTGCTTTGAGCTTATAACACTGATGTTAACATGTTGATGTGTCCAAAGTGAGATTGTTTAGTATATGTGCATAAAAGAAGCTGTGTATTCAGACATATTCTTCTCTTATGTTTGTTCTGTATGAAGCCTTGTTGGCGTTTTTCTTTCCTCCAGCACAGTTTGTGTAGATCGACTGAGAATCTGCTGGGTGCTTCGACCGGCCGACAGGAAAAATCCATTAGAAAAATGTATCTGGCAGCGTTGTGTTTGTGGTCAGTCGGGTCAGAGACCTCTGGGAGCAGAAATGAACCAAACACCAGGAGCTCAGCTTCGACTTCAACCTCTGACCCCCCCGAGGCCACAGCAGCCTGGATAATAAAACCCATTAGACCCTGTCCGGGTGTTGTGGTCTGCTCCTGCTCGGCTCATGATGCCACTTCACCAGAGCTGCTCATTATTGGTCTCAACACGACTGACAGTGTTACACAGATAGAAATTTCAGAGATAAACAGCATCAAACTGAACAAAATTTACTGATGGATGGAGGCGGTCAAAACCAGGCAGCTTTGGGTTAACAGACGTCAGATAACAGAGAAGCTCATCGAAACTTTAACAGAAACAGCTGAGGAGGAGAAAAGTCATCATGAAGGCATCTGGTGGATATGAAATTTTAAAAAAACCTGTTTATCTGTAAAGAAGCAGGAGGATAACGCAGCTTTCCCCAATATAGACGCCATTTTGCACGAGTCCTCAATTCCCCAAATCTCTGACAGTATAAAGTTAGTACGTATAAAGTAAAGTTAGTGCAACCCAAAGAGCAACAGCAGCCACGTGTGTGGTGAATTTGTTTTGTTGTAACCAGAATTTTACTTTAAAGAAAAAAAATGGCCTTTTATTTTCCAAAACAGAAATGTTCTTGAAACATGCACAACATCACATTTTCAGACAACTTTTCACCTGCAGTGCAGCTTTGTGAATGACATGTCTGCGTGTTTGTGATGTTTTTTACACATTTTGAAGACGCCACAGTGACGCTGCTGGTCTCTCCTCAGTCCATCTCCTCTGCAGAATGATTCAAAGGTCTGACATGTAAAAACCTAAAAAACTTTATCTGCTAACAGGCACATGAAACATGTACAGCCATGTGCACACACACACACACACACACACACACACACACACACACACACACACACACACTGCACCCCCAACATGCCAATGGTCGCCATGGCAACTCCATTCTCCACATCTCTGCCTCTCCCGTTGTTTCCTCCTCCTCCTCTTCCTCCTTAACATCTAACAGAAAATCCATACGAGGGAGGGAAACAAGAGAAACACAATCAATTCCTCCTGAACACAGTGTTTGTGTTTGTCGCCGTGGCGGCGGTGACCGGCTGCTCCGAGTCGTTTGATTTACTGATTTATTCATGTGTGATGTCTCCATTTAGGGACGTCCATTTTTAGGCAGACAGAAGAGTGGGAGGAAATTTAAAGCTGCAACTTTTTAGAATGACAGTAAATGAAATGTAAATCACATTACATTGTAATAAGACAGACAGTGTGTGTTTGTCTGAAACTGTCTGAGATTTTTGTGGGCGTGTCCAGAAGCGAGAAAACGAGCGAATGTTGATGGAAGAAGCAGAAAAAAAAATCTCAAAATCATCTCAAAAAAGGGCAGCAGAGAGTCTGAAAACACTTCCTGTATTTCACTTCCTGTCAGGTTGGATCTAAATATCTGGTTTTAAACGCACAAAGACATCGACATCGACTTTTACAGACTTCACCTTACTCACTGATTGAATATCTACAATAT
Source organism: Hephaestus fuliginosus (assembly GCA_037177315.1). Classification (NCBI taxonomy): domain Eukaryota; kingdom Metazoa; phylum Chordata; class Actinopteri; order Centrarchiformes; family Terapontidae; genus Hephaestus; species Hephaestus fuliginosus. The sequence continues at coordinate 3,499 of JBAMIF010012604.1, forward strand.
CTTTTAATCGAACACACAAGAGCATAAAACTTGGCTTGGTTGCATAAAACGTGTATGACGCAACGTTAGCATCATCTGTTTTAGCCTCTCTGCTCTGGTTATCAGTAAGTTTAAGAATTGATCTTAAGCTTTTGCTGATTGTCTTTAAAGCACTTTAAGGTGCAGCCCCCAGTTATCTTTCAACGTCCCCGAGGTGACCGAGCGTTTGCAGTTGAGGCCCCTCAGAATGAGGGACGTCTTTTAAATCACTTCAACACTTTCATTAATGCTGCCACATCTCTATTTTATTTCCAACATGTCTTTTCTGTGTTATTATCGGTCGGGTTCTTCTCTTTATTGTCAGTTGTTTTGTTCATTTTTATTTTTCTGTGTTCTTTCAATGTCTGATTTAATTTTCCTCTGTTCTTTAATGTTTTTATCCTGTCTCAGCCCTGAAGTATGGTACTTTGGGACTCGGTTTTGAAAAGTGTTGCACATAAAGTGTCTTATTATTATTATTTAGATAAAATATTTAAGTATATGCTATCATAGAAATATATGATGTGTGTTATTGTGGGCTTATGTAGACTTGTCACACATGTCTGAAGTCTGCAGGGTGGACATGTAGACTGAACTAAACTCAATCTGCTACTGAGGTTTCTATGTATTTATATTGTTTTTACCAAGATAAATGATCACCCACAATATAATTTGATATTAGAAGTTTAAATGATCTTAACAGACAAGTAATTTTCAAGCATAAAAAAAAAAAAAATCTCAGCGGCAGCGTGGGTTTGAGTAAAAACAGGATTTTTCATGTTTGATCAACTAAGTAAGAAATGATGTTGCTCTAATGACATTTGTTCACATAAGACATGTTTTAAATAGTCTCCTGACAGAATATTATTGTCCCACTTTTCCCACATTTACTGCTGCAGCTTTAGTTCCCTACAGTGACCAGCGATGGAGAGGTCAGAGGTAACATGGCAACGGACGGGATGAAATATTCCTGCAGCCACAGGAGGATGGTGGATATTTATCTGCCTCAGACACCGAGGAGACCGAGACCCTCCTCCACGTCTGACTGCTGGAGTCTGTCTGAGCATCCTCTGCCACCTAGTGGACATTTGTACACATTGCAGGAGGTCTGTGGTGAGTTTGTCTGCATGGAGACAGGAAAGCTTTCCCAGATAGACAACTCAGTTTTTTATTCACTAACAGTTTTCTGTCTGTTCTTTCCAGTGATGGAAGTATTCTGATCTTTTATTAAAGTAAACCTGCTAATGTCACAGTCAAAAGATGTCTATTAAGTCTTCCAGGCGGTTTCCGAGAGTTAGAAGAAAGTCAGCTGGACTTGCTTGAGGTTCTGGAAGATGTTTCACCTCTCATCTAAAAGGCTTCTTCAGTTTTAACTGAGGTCCAGGCATTTAAACTCCCCTGAGAGTTGTTAAGGTTGTTGCCTCACCCGACCACCATGTAAGTATCATGCGTACAGATAGCTGTGTTTTGACCCAAAGTACCTGAACTTTTCCTCCCTTGAATCTTCTTCATGAACTAAAAAGCTTCCTGCAGCCCGTTGTTGTCTGCGTCTCCATCGTGAAGATCAGACAGATTAGTCCGCTGACGTTTGAGAAAGCGACGGCTGTTTTTTTACACGTCATTTCTGCTGCGCTGGATTTCCTCCTCAGCATAAATACTCAGTAAGGCCTGGACTTGGTTGTCGCTCCGTCTGTCGTAGACCTTCTTCTGCTCCTTGTCCACGTCCGACAGAAACAAACCGTAAATACAGTTTGAGGATGCAGACTTTTCAAAATAAAATAAAATGCTGGGAATGCCCCACCAATTAGAAATGTTCAGCCAAAGTTCCTGTACTTTTGACAAGTCGACCCCCCGAACAGGGTAAAATAATGTCCCTGACCTTCATTTAGACCCTGGTCCCTGTGGAGGAAAAGCTTCTCATCTTTTTAGTGGAGATCAGACTTTTTCAGTTTGCGGTCTTCCTCTCTCTGACTGATTTAAGTGGTGTGTAAGCATATAGATTCTTTTCGCCGCTGTATATATCAGATTGAATGCTTCAGTTGAAATTGAGATTTCACAGATTCACATTAGAGCAAAACTAATTCTCCTTATAAAGACATAAAGAGTAATAATCTTTGCATTTCCTCCCTCTTGTCACCTGTTTGTCTGACAGCCTTTTTAAGTTTCTGTGAGGAGAACAACCTAAATCCAGATATGGACAGTTCAGTGACTTAATGACCAGGTGAACATGTAAATAAGTTTGCAGGCAGACAAGTACAGATGACTTTAAAGCAAAAAGAAACCCCATTACACCAAGAGAGAGTGCAGCGGAGAGGCTGGTATTTGTGCTGCAGGGCTGATGAGGAGATGAGGTGCAGGTGGGGGAGCTCAGGTGAGGGAAATGAGGTGATTGCAGGACAGCTGGGAGTAACAGGAACTAGAAATGTCCGACCTCTGTGTGAGTGTGTGAGCATTTCTTCCAATGTGATAAGCCTTTTAAAAGACATGCAGACATCCTGCCTGACGTATTATAAATCACTGAAGAAAGATCTCATAAAAAAAGCTCTTACAACTTGTTAATCTCCTGACTCACCTGTTGCTGTCGTGTTTTCTTTGCATGCTTCATAGGACTTGATTCAAAGTTCAAACAGCCATAAAATCAAACCAGTTTCAGTGCTAAATTAAACACAGTTTTTGTTGTTTCATAAAATTTTGCAGCCAAAGTCATTTAAAGTATTAACTGTTCACTCGGTATCTTAATATATCGATAGTTTTTTGTTGCCTTTTTATGACATATAAGATCCAACTGCAGCACTGATAAATCTCTTCAGTTTAGTTGTTGGCGATGTTTTATATATTAGTTTTAAATAAATAAAAATTAAAAAAATAAAGTGTCTTGTCAGTGCAGATGAACTGTGCAGACGATGAGGTCTGATGCTGATAATGAACCATCAGCTCCGTCAGTCAGAGTCCAGATGGTTCGAGATGATCCAGCAGGTGTCCGCTTTCATTTTCAGCTCCTCCTCCTCACGCTCGCCTGACGGTGTGATTCATCTGAGCCTTTTCAAGAAGAAGAAGAAGAAGGCCGAGCGTTTTTTCTGGTGTGGAAATAAAAGCGTCTGGTTTTGTCTGTAGTTGAACACTGTAGTCGAAAACAGTGAAAAAAACAAAAACTCAGCAGCCTCAGAAGAGGTTCTTTGTTTGAACTTTCTTTTTATTTCTTTTCTTAATTCTAGTTCTTTTCAAATGCTTTATTAAAAGAGGCTTCAGGCTTTAACATGGTTTTTAAATCAAGGAGAAGACCAGAAGGAAATGAAGGTGTAACTCAAATGTTTAGCCTTTTAAACTTGTTTTTGCTCATCATTACTGAAATACACAGACACACGCTAAATAGACTTTTATTACAAGACAAATCTTTAGCTTTTCTTTTATTAAAGTCATTTGTTAAGCCTGCAATCACCTGCTGCCTTGATAAAAGCGTGCTGTCCTTTCTGTTCTGATTTCAAACGTTCACAAATATTTTTTCAATTCTTCTGACGACTGTGAACTGACAGTTTTTTCATCATTCTGATCAAGCTGTGACTTTTCTGAATGCATCATATTGGATATGTGATGGAGAGCAATTAATATTAATTGTTTTATTTTTCCAGCTCCACCATGTTGTACATTGTACTTTTATTCACTGGATGTTATTTCATTGAGATGCAGATTTGTTTGAATTTGCAATTTTCTTTAAAAAGCACTTTATAACATTGTTTTTAAAGAAGCTACACGAAGAAGTTTATGTGTAATTATTAAATAGTAAAACTGTCTTGTAAAACTATAATTTTAATTTTTATTCCAAAATATGCTGTGAGTGAGAAAAACAGTAAAAGAACCTAAAGTTGACAGTAATCAAATGATGATGATGAAGTTTACCATCAGATGCTTTTTCTCAATACAACCTTTAGATTAGAGATGGAAGTGTGACAAAATAAAGGAAACTAGACACGCAGCTTATATAAAAAATTAGACCCCTTTTATTGTGTTCTCATATATAAAAGAAATACAAAAAAGAAACATCGACACCGGGCGAGGGTCAGAGCGGGGCAGGGATTCTGGGTTTTTTTGGGGGCGGGGGTGGGTCGGTAGCCGGGCGACATAAAAAGGGAAAGTGGAAAACAACAGGAGGAACGTCAGATAGTCCAAAGGGGATTGTTTGAAACCCCGACAAACCACCACCACCACCTCTTCATCCTCCTCCTTCTCCTCCAGGAAACAAAGGGGAGTTTCAGTTTGACTTCATCAGAAGCAGAGTCGCGTCCGGAGGCAGAAATAATCTCATTGGTTGAGTTAAACCCGAGTGGGAGGAGCCACAGAAACCTTTTCACAGCACATTTTGGGAAAACTGTCAAACCTGGAGAAGTGAGAAGAAGTCACTTTGGTGAAAAGACGACGTGACTTCCTTCAGGACATTCATGAAGTTGAAAGGTGAGCAGGCGTGAGCTCGGCTAAGCTAACCTGCTAATGAACCTCATAATGTGAGATCGGTTTACCATGCAGATACGTCTCCGGGGTTAAAGGTGCCTTGTGGAGATTTCTTGTAAACAAACAACAAAGTTTCTGTTTACATTCAGTGTTTCCCGCCAAAAACATGTTGCGTGTAACCTTGAGGTTTGACAGACTTGTTGTATTTCCTGCGAAACATTTGGAACGTCATTATTTTTTTACCTGCATTGTTTACATCCATGAATATCAGCTGTCTTCTTCTTCGTTTCTTGTTTCTTGTTGCCTTGCTGCCACCTGTACATCAACACTGTGACTGTGTGTTGCTAACAAACTAAACTGTGACCCACATTTTTAAAAAATTGCTCCATTATGCTGATGATGATCAACTGCAAACTTTAAGGCTGGAACAGACAGTCAGCCAACTTACGAGGAGACAGGGAGCATGCTTTTAAAAACATGGATGAAGATGTTAGTGTTCTTATCTGTTTTGAACCAAAAAACTTGTTTAACTCTCGGAGGCCTGATTCACGAGCATATTGGAGCCCTGAATGATTCACAAATTGATCTGCAATTTGGAAGCTACCACCATTTGCCGTGTGTGTGTTATCAGAAACTGCTTTTCTGAAAGCTCTTGTTGGTCCGGGAGTTTTGTCAAAACTCAGAACTGCAGCGACATTTATGAACGTCTTTGGAGAACAATAACCAAAGCATTATGAACTCCTTTACTTTTTGCCTGACAAGTAGTGACAAACGTATTCCTGTCAGTCTCAGTCTTATCAGCTCTTGTTTGGAAGGATTCTGGTTCTTCTAATGAAACATGATGTCCCTGTTTATTAACCCTGCCTACAAAGCTCTGATAGGTCAGCTGTTTTTTCAGTAAGTACAACATCAGACTTACTTGAATTGCTGGCAGAAGGAGGTCTGGTTTCAGTACCGGAATGCTACAGCTGCTATGATTCCTGAAAAAACCTTCACCTCCTGTTTTTTTTGGTTTCCTTTGTCCTTCTGTTACTCAGTTAAAAAAAACTCCACTGCTCTTCATCTGAACCCACTGCCGTTTAACTCAACCACTGGGATCATTTCGCCTGAAGAACATCTCAGCCTCTGAGAAATGTGCAGAACCGAAGCTCCAGTCTGCTCTTCAGGACAGCTCAGTCTTATCGGCTGCTTCAGTGTGATGCCCCCCTCCCCCCTCGGAGCCACCGGGCGCTAACAACGTCCTCCGGTTGTAGTGGTGGTGGCCCTTCATGATGCCCGAGTTGTTGTTCTCGTTGAGGATCTGCTTTTGCTTCTGCCGGTTGAGCGACTGCACCAGGCCGAGCACCACGGCCGCCAGCGAGTACTGGCCGGTGATCTTGCGCGGCTGCAGGATGAGCGGATTGGGCTGCACGCGGCCCAGCAGGAAGTGCGTTCGGATCTTGCCCTCCTGCTCGCTGATGCCCTTCACGTAGATCTCGCCGCGGTACTCGAAGGCGAAGCCGCGCTCCTTCAGGATCAAGTAGGTCTCCTCGGGCACCTGGATCTTGCCACTGACCCCCGTGCTGTCCATCCGGCTGGCCAGGTTCACCGTCTTCCCCCAGATGTCGTACTGTGGCTTCTTGGCGCCGATCACACCCGCCACCACCGAGCCGTGGGCCATACCTGCCGAAGACACACAGGTGATCAGCTGTGACGGGACACTCGTCATCCTTGACCTTCCTTTGACATTTTTAAGGATTTTCATTGAAAAAAACATTGAAATTGTTTTTAAATATGAGCACTCCAACTTCTACCTGGATGTTTCTGCACATCACAAATCTGTTCAGTTCAACAGTTCATAGTTTGAAGATTTGTGCCTTTTCCTAAAAATCTCAACAAAGATTTTAAAAAATATAGAAAAAAATGATATTCCTCTGAGGTCAGTAGAAAAATTTAAAAAATGTTAGTGAGTCCCTAAATGTACCACTGTAAAGAGGATAAACAAAACGATCAACGCCAAAGCTATTAAACCTTTGCAGTAAATAAAAAGGTTAAACATGGCGACTTATTTCCTTCAGTAGGACTTTAATAAGCCTTTTTTTCACAGCAGACATTTTGACATCTCAAAGTAAAAAAAAAATAAAGCTGTAAATAATAAAATAAATGATGGCTAAATTCCATTCAGCTGCTTCAGTTTCACACTGTCACAGCTTCCTGAAACACTGGTCCTTTTTATTTCTCCTTTTTTATTTTATTACGGGTGGATTCATATGTCCTGCACGTTCAGACGACGGGCAGATCATTGGTTCTGGTTGCCATGGTGACGCAGGCTGGTACCTGTTGGCTTTTGGATGCTGCAATAAATATTAACATGCTTTAATATATTCTGGCTGCATCTGGCTGCAGTGCAGAAACTACTTCCCACCTGTCATCAACACATTTTGGTATCTGCCATTTTATTATTCGACTGTTTTTTTTAATGTTCCAGAAACTCAATGAACCGATCAGTAATTACAGTTACTTACAACCCTTCATCATGAGACAAAAAAATGAATAAGAATGGAATATTAAAATGAGGATAAAGATGTGATGATAGGACGAGCTTATTATTAAGCACAGTCTGAAATCGGAGCTCTTACCGATCCTTAGCTCGAAGTTGTTGAATGAGTGCTTGTTGATCTCCTGGATGCTCTCGTTGAGGGCGATGGCGAAGTCGGCCAACGCGCACAGGTGACCCCATTTATCTTCACATTGCTGTGGGAGGCAGGAGGAGGAGACTCTGAGTCAGCTGAACAAACGTTAGACAGATCTGTGTTTTCTTTGAGAGAAATTCTGCTGCAGCTACTAAACCAATGATGCCTTTAAGATCTTTGGCTTCTATCACTCGACCCTCAGTAGGTTTATTTTTGTTCATTTTTGCCAACTTTCTATGCATTTTTGTCCACATTTTGCACCTTTTTCAAACTGTGCTCACTTCACGTGGAAAACAGTTATCTTACAAAATGAAGGGACCACAAAAACATCAACATCATTTGTTTGCTTGTCCTTTTTTTCTCTTCTCCTACATGTTTCAGGCGGTAGAAATAAATGAGTGTGAAGACAATATGGAGCAACTTAAAGACACTAAATCTGCTCTTCAGTAACCACAAACAATATTTTATGACCATTTCTGTCTGTTTCAAACTTGACTACCTTTGGAAAAGTGAGTCTAAAGAAAAATTTATTTTGTGAGCTAGTAAAGCTTTTTCCAATGCAAACTTTCCCATTTCAGTCCACATCACAAAGAAATGAAATAATGTGAACAGGATTACTTTGAGTTTATAATAAAGTTTAGAATAAAATGGTGTCCTGACACCTCCGTGGTTAAAGTAGAAGAAGGTAACTTATTTAAAAATTACTTTTAGTCATATTTGCTGAAGGGAGCTGGGACGTATAATCACTCCAAGTTTCAAAATAAGTGCATCTTATCCAAATCTTACCCTCACTTATCTACAGGGAGTATTTTTTGCAAGCGATCATTTACTGTTTTTGTCTTTGGGAGCCTCATTTAAAGGGGTCTGCAAGATACAAAAACACCCACATGAAAACTTCCTCCTTGACTCCTCTGAAACAGCGAGCAGCTCAAAAACACTCGAGCTGATCAAAGTGTCCGATCAAACGTGGAGGATCTCACCTGTTTTTCAGGCGACAGACCAGAGACGGCCATGTAGGTGCTGCCGATCGTCTTGATCTTCTCGATGTCCTGGAAACGTTCCTCCCCGAGCAGCTGTGACAAAAGACGCAGGGAGACATTTTCAAACACTGTTTACTTCTATCATACAAGAAAAAATGTAGTTATTGTGAGGAAATGAAAAGAATCTGTGTTCACCTTTATAACTCAATGATGTTAACCTTGTAGATGTAGTAATAAAGAACAGCACACAACACTGTATATTCACTTTTTTAAGTAAAAAGTTTTACAGCTCTAAAAACTTTCTGTTTCCTGCAAATCTGAGAGTCAGATTTGGACTAAAATAAACCAACCCTGCTCTCTGTTTTCCCGACAAAACGCCACATAAACGCTGTCAGTTGATGGTAAAGAAAAAATATTATGATTCTGAATGAGGAGCACTGACACAGCTGGAGAAGCATCGTCTACTGAAGCTTCATCCAGAGAAAACAGCAGGAAAAAATTGGGTTTAATCCTGCCGACCTGCCTGACTGAAACAACGAGGCCCAGCTGCAGAAACAGAAACACGAGACGTTTGAAAACAGCAGAGAAATCTTCAGTTTCATATACCGATTTTACTCTCTGCTTCCTCTGTCCGTCTCTCTGAAAGCCCCAATGGAGAAAAGTGAAGTGTGTTTGCATTCGAGGAAAAAAATGTGTGAAAGGTCGGAGTGTGTCCTGAGGCAGCGGTCTGTCTGTCTGTCTGTCTGTCTGTCTGTCTGTCTCTGCACTTATTAGGAGACTTTGAGGTTTTCTCAGTCAGGATTAAGAGTTCCTTGAGCTCTTCAGCGTGTCCACGGGGAGCCAAGATGTTCTAACTTCAGCAAGTCTTAACTCACCCTCAACCTGAAGCACGAAGAATCACTGACAAGCTTTTTTCATCGAGTTGTATTTCATTTCTACATTTGAAAATCAGTAATTCTGTGCTCCACTTTCAGAAGTCAATTTCAAAGTGCAAAATTTCAGTTGAGGCAGTCTGAGAAATGCAGGAGGGAAAAAATGAAACCTGAAATGAAACATATCCTGAATTTAAACCTCATGTCTGATGGAAATAAGCTCCACGTGTCCAATTGAGATTTCTCAGATAAGATCTAGATGGTCGACGGATGTTAAAAAAAAAGAGTTAGAAGAGACGTTCAAACCCGTCGTTCCTTCAAACTCCAAAAGCTGCTCTTAATAACACGACGACAGACTGATGTGTGAGGACACGGCTCTTTTATTTAGCTTTGCTCCCATTTAACAGAACTGTGAGAACTGATTTGATGTGAAATAGTATAAAAAACTAAAAGTATTTTTCTTCTCTTGTTGGACAGAGGGATTACTTAGAGTTAATCATCATTTGCCTTTGGAAGAAACTTTGGAAAAAATTGAGTGTTATTTTGTAATCTTTTTGTTAAAGGAAATCATTATCTATTGAAATTGTATCTTTTAAAGTTGATTTTCTTTTCTTTTTCTAAAGAGGCTGCTGCTGGTTGTTACAGACGTTTCTGGATACAAACATCAGCTGATTATATTAGTTAATCCCAAAAACCCCTGATGATTGAAGCAGTGAGTCTTTGTTCTATTTTTCATTGTTTATTGTGAAAAATTGTTGTTGGGCTCCAGTTGTTGGGCTTTTTTTCTTCTGTTTTTGGGCTTCAGTCGGCCGACGTAGAACAAACCAAACATCGGACATGTTGGGAGAGATGAACTTCAAACCATCAAATCTTCAAATCTTCATCAACATCTTTGCTAAATTATTTTTCTTTTTCGACATTTCATCCTTTTTTTATCAGGACCAGGGCATTTATCAGCTGTAGTGACTCTGTTCTGTTTCATTTTGCTTTGACCTCTTCAGTGTTCAGTGTCCTCTGGAGTTTTTCTGTCTGAGATAAATGCTTCCTGATAACCTGCAGACGAGAGCTCGCCTGTTGTTTTTGCCTTTGCGTTAATCAGCTTTGAAGTGTTGTGGGGGATGAGATGGATGTTTCAGTTTAAAAATGGAAGATGTTAATGTCTGAGACAGTCCCCTGCATCTTTTATAAGTTGGGCTGAAGTAGAAGTGGGCGCACTTCAAAGTCTGCAGTCTCACCTCGTCGAAGTCGGCAATGATTTCGTTGAGGAGCCTCAGACACTCGACGCCCTGGTTATTCATCTCAGTCTGGGAGTAGAAGTCGGCGAATCCCGGGATGGACGCAAACATCACGCCCACGGCGTCGTAGGACTGAGAGTACAGCTCCTGCAGGGACAGAAATCACAGATGCAATAAAATTTCTGTTGCTCCATATTTCTTGTTCACACGCAATTGATTTCAAATGCAAAGTGTCTTTTAGGCATTGTGTAAATGCTTGTTGTTAAATATGATTATTTTTCATGAGCTTTGATGACCATGAGTTCTTTGCCATAGCAGATCAGTGCCTTAATCCAGAGAAAATCAAGTAATAGTCTAAAATCTGTAAACCAAAATAAAAAATCTGTGACACAATATTGATCTTTACACCCCTGAAGTACAAAAATGTCCTTTTTTTAAGACAGAAATGAATTTGTTATTGTGGAGCGTTTGGATTTGAAACATGCACTACATTTTCTTCACCACCGGGGGGCAGTGTTGGCATGTGGGCGTTCAATGCTCAAAAGGAAACGGCGTGCCCTCACACAGTGATGTCAGCACGATTCATCCCGTAATGATGGGAATATTTAAATAATAGGTTGATAAACATAATGTCCAGCCAGAGTTCAACACTTCACATGAATAATTGAGAAGTCGGGCTCCTCTCACTTCTGCATTCCTGCTTGACTTTTCAATGTAATTACACACTTATGAAAATCAGCCCCTGACTTTATTGTGACATCCTCGCTGACATTATACACACTTAATGAGCTCAGTCAAATGTCAAAGTTTCAAAGTGAAAGTCGGTAAAAGTCGAGCTAATTTAATTTCTCGGTCCTTCGCCGTGTCTCCTTCGGATCACGTCAGTCTGTGATCTGAGGTTTATTTGAGGTTTCACTATCTGAAATGCTGAAAAAAAAGCTCCATTTCTCCTCATTGTAAGCTCTCCAAGTCAAGTTCAGTGCAGTTTTGTTGAGATCTGGTGGCTGTGAAGCCTTTAAGGTGTGATTCGCATCATTTTTAAACCCATCAAACAGTGCAATGAGCCCTGAAGAATTTATTTGTTCTGAATCCAAAATGCTTTCTAATATTTCTTCCCACACTTGATCTAAATTGGTCCCACACAGAGAGGCTTAAAGATTTTAAATTTAGCAAAACTATTTAATTGGTATCAGAATTTAGGTAAGTACACTGCATTTTTACAGGATGTATTTAAAGCCTGCAGCAACAAGTAAAACTCAACATAAGTCTAATTTTTTCTGTTTTTAGACACCTTTTAACCTGAGACTAACCTGTCACATACCCCAAAAAACCTCGATGAGATGCCCTGAAATAATTCATAAAATAAATATAATAATAAAAACGAAGCTATTGATATAAATGAGCATCAGCTTTCTGTCGCCTGATAAATTCTTAAGATCATCGACACCTCTTCAGCGGTGTAGCAGCCCATTAACGATCCAGTATCTAAATCACGGAACAATAAACAGCCTGATTAATAATGTAACGAGTGATTAGGACCCAACCTATCCTAATGGATGCATTTTTAATCATGTCCTTTTTAATTAGGAACAGGCACGGGAGCAGAATGATATCAGCTCTCCTCTCCTGACATCCATAATTCATCTCGCCTTTTTTGTTTCGGGGAGGGAGGCAGCGGAAGATTTGAGGAGTCGATAACGAAGGAGCCTGACGAGGACGGACGAGGACAATACGGCGATTTGACTCCGGAGCGTGATAACTGTCCAATACGATCAGTCATTATCAAGCTGGTGAAAGAGAAGAACGAAGCAGAACGAACTGGGAAAGACAGAAATAAAGAGACAATTTTCTCCTCTCCTTTTTTCCCCAAATGAAAATATATCTTACTTTTCGCTAACTAATATAAAACCCTGATGATGGATATTTAAATAGACCCCCAAAAGCCCCAAAGTCGTCTCATCTTTCATCTTAATTGCTGGCAGCTCGTTACAGACGAACATCAGTCAGAAGTGAATTATCAAGTTTTCACGCGTTTTTTTAAACTGATCACTTTCGGCAATTTCTGTACATGGAAATTATGCCACGAAGAAGATCGGAGAGAGATTGTGGTCATGGTTCATAAAAAAGCGGTGGAGATAAAATTGCAGGTCTGTAATGGGACTAACTTAACTTCCTCCCTGACTGGGGCAGACTACTTCCTGCATTGGAACTGAATGTGACGGTAACTGTAATCAAAAGAGACAATGTTTGGACACTGATGGAGAAAGATAAACCATGGAGAGAAATCTGAAACTGAGATGATCGAGACTCGTTTAATAATTGAATCGTGAGGTGACGATGATTCCCACCAATAACGCCAAACTCTGGCATCTGGTTTGGGGTTAGTTGGGGGGAGATCACCACCTGCCTGAACGTACTGTGCTGTAGTTTGGTGGAGATGCTTAGTTCCAGTTAAAATTCACTGTAATGCTGCAGGACTCACCAACAGTGTTGGACCTCACTGATGTTTTGGTGGCTGAACAGCAACAAATCCATGTAACAGTTTGTAATATCTGAGTGTCCACTTACTTTTCACCTACAGTCAATCACTGGTGATGGAAAGTTCAGGCCATTTAGTATTAAACGGGTTGAAACGTGCACCAGCTTTACAGAAGCAACATTGCATTTGTGTGTTAATGTGTGTGTTCCCATTATAGTCTCTTCACCGGTGCAGAACGCTCCATTCAAAGGGAATTTAAAGCCCAACAGGAAAAGGGCAGCAGCAGAGATAAGGCAAACAAAGAGGGAAACTTTGCAAAGACTCTGCAGAGTCAGGGCAGCTGAGTCACCGCTGCAACGGAGAGACAAATCAATGTGTTCACCACCGCTGACTGACAACATGCTATTAAAATCAAATCAAGTGCGTGCGACCAAAAAAAAAAGTTCTGCGGCTGCATGAACCGCCCCACCGATTCCCCTCTCTGTCCGTACAGTCGTCTGAAAGGCAATTACGGGGTCTTTTCCTTTCTTCTTTGCAGACGGGAACACCGAGACTTTTTAAGGAACAAAAGAGAGGTAAAATGTGAAGATGTGTGGAAGGAGGTGCTGCTTTATAAAAACCCTGAGCTTCAAGTATCAGAGTTTGATAGAGGAAGTCTTATTTTCTCAAGTATCAGTATTAAATACACCATACTCACAAAGTTAATAGCAGAGATCTGGGAAATCAGCAGCATCACGAAAGAGAGGTTGGACACAAACCTCCAGCTTAGAAAAACTTATTCAGGAGATAAAACGGTGAAATGTTTCCCAAACTATCCTTTGAAAACATCTCACTTCCTGCTTCCCTTACATGGCCTCAGCATTTTTTACAACTACAGATACACAATCAGAAATTCGAACGTGTGTCGGGGCTTGGTGCCGACCTCGTTGTCCCGGTCCTTCTCCAGGAAGTGTCGGGCCACATGGCTGGGCAGGATGTTCCTCAGCATGTTCTCGTTGTGTTCTCGCAGCTCCTTCATCTCGTTGATCTCCTCTTTGGCCTGAACGCGCCACAGGAAGTCGAGCCGGGCCGTGTACTCCAGCTAAAGATAGGAAAACAACACAAAACATAAAACGGTCAGTAAGGCAGTCATCACCTCCACTATCTCTTCTCTCATCTCCACATCTTTGTGTTGTCCACTGTGTTTTTCCAGTTGATGGTAGTCTGTTGTTTGTTAAGAGCTTTAACTTCTAAATATCTTCTGTTTTAGAGAATTTTTTTTTTTCAATCTGAGCTTTCACGGGCTTTAAAAGATATTTTCTCCACAAAATAAACCTGGGCGGCACAGTGGTGTAGTGGTTAGCACTATCGCCTCACAGCAAGGGGCTTCTGGGTTCAATCCCACAGAAAGAAATAACATCTGGTCCTCCTTCTCAAACCTCTCTAAGCCCCCCCTCTCACCAGACAGGCCTCTGACTCCGTTAATTGCTTAATTGCTTAGAAATTCAACCAAAGTTCAGGGGAAAGTCTGCCATTGATATCATTTAGATGATGGAAAGGCCAAGCTGCAGCTCTGTAATGAACGGCTAAATTAAAAAATCTGTTAAAGGTTGGATCAATTATGGAGCACAAGAGAGCGTGATCAATCTGAAGTGCAGCAAAAGGATTCTAACAGGCAACACAAATTGCTTTTCTGAATGCACAATTAATACAAAGTCATTTGAATACATTAGAGGCAAACAAAAGTCGGTACCATTTAGTTTGCACTTCTAGGAGAGAGGGGGTAAAAATCCCTGACATTAAAAATTAATTTGGGGGGCAGGCAGATAAGCCTGTGAGGATTTAAGCATCGCTCTCTGCCGATTGGCGGAAACAGTTTTGTGATTAATCCTGGTATCAATTAGTCCCTTAATCATACGAGTGAGTACAAAACTTCAATCTCATTTTCTGTTTCTCTAATTAAGAACGCAGAGCCCGAGGCTCGGTTTGGCGGCAGGATAATGAGATGGTGGCCGGTGAAATAACGGGTCGCTCAAGCGTTAACCAACATGACCTCCGCAGAGCTCAGCGGGGTGACACTTTGATTCAAAACGGCTTCTATTAACCCTCCGAGAAGTGTAGAAAATGTCCTTATCAACATTTTACTCAGCGTTAGAGCGGCTGTCATCTCCGTGTGATTCGGTTTACTACTGAATAATTCAACTAAACAGTCATATGTTCTGCTCTGACGGGCCTTTAACCAGCTGGTTTAAATTATACGAGGATATTAAACACAAAGCAGAATGAAGCTGAATTAAAGTCGAGAAAAATGGTTTGTATAAATATGATATAAAGTAAGAGAAGAATTTTGCATGAGATTTTCTACTTTTCCTTCACTACATATCTCAGGAAAATACTGAAGCTCATTTAAAGGAAGGGGAATACTTAAACTGAAGTAGAAGTTTGACAGCAGGATTTATCACATTTTATTATAATTTAAAATATTTGTACTTTGGGTAAACAGGCCTTTTTCTGTCTGTGCCTCTCAGGATCATCACTTCTAAAACTCTTTTATCAAAAATTCAAACATTTCTTTCAGAAATCAGAAACTTTTGGGGTTTTTTTGCTCCTCGTTGTTTTAACATTTACAGGGCAACTATCAGAAAATGTTCAGGAGAGAACACAGAATATAAAACAGTCAAATATGACACTGTGTTGTTTGTTCAAACACATAAAATCACCCCCATTTTTACGTTTTTCTGCCTCTTGTTCATAGAGTTTGTCACCTGTCGGTGATTTTCATCTCTTATTATCATTGCATTTTAGTCAATTTAAGGCTTAAAACTTCAATAATCGTGGCGCTTCCTCGAAAGCAAAGGAGGATGTGGAGTGATGTTATTTGTTGTTAGACATCCACAAATGTTTGGATGGTCATAATAAAGTGTTCGGTTTCCTGTTTCATATCAACAGTCAACATATTTTTTATATTTAGACATGACTGTGACCTGTGTTTAAGCTTCACTACACTTCAACCATCGATGTGGCCGATCAAAAACCAACCAGGCGGGTTGTTAAGGAACACGATGAGAAATGACTTATTTGCTGTATAACTTGTTTTTA
Organism: Hephaestus fuliginosus; assembly: GCA_037177315.1. Lineage (NCBI taxonomy): Eukaryota > Metazoa > Chordata > Actinopteri > Centrarchiformes > Terapontidae > Hephaestus > Hephaestus fuliginosus. The sequence goes on from JBAMIF010012604.1 coordinate 19,279, forward strand.
TTTTTATTTTATAATTCACTCTTTAGTGTTACTTCTTTGAAATGACTCGATTTCTTCTTATACTGCTGGTGCCATCAGGTAACGACCTCAACTAATCTGCCACTCTTAAAACAATGACGGCAAAGTAGGCCATCCAAAAAGAAGCCCCAATAATTTCAAAATAAAAGCCCTGTCTGCAGCTTTGTGATGAAATGTTTCATGTTCACCGTGCCTGATAATGTAATTACTGCTCTGACAGGAAGCGGCGCTCATGAAGAAACAATCTCATCTGGCCTCGGTGATCCACTGCCATTAGTTTATTATGCAAAACGACTGCGGCTCTATTTCCCCTGCCGCTTCTGAAGAAAGAAAAACCAACATTGTACATTTAAAAGTGTCAAAAACACCAGTTAAGTCGCTATATTATCTTTAACCAGGCCTTATTGCTTTTACGTAAATGCACAATAAAACAGTTATAGAGAAGAGTCTTCATCCATGTGAGTTTCAACAAAGAAAAACGTGTGCAATGTAGTTTTGAAGACATCATACATAACACCCTCATTAGCGCTGAATGAGATTCTTGTAATCAAAAAGGACGAGGTGAAAAATAAAAGAGCGTCTCCGCCATCTTTCTGCTCTTCTTCACAACACAATGAAATCACTTAAATGTCTTTTTTCTCAAGGAAGCGCTAACTAATGTTTTCTCTCCCGCCCTGCATTTTCTCAACAACAGACGACGGCGCCGCGAGTTCTTCAGCTACAAAGGGCTGAAAAAGACTTCTTGTTCCCCAGTCCAAATGATTAAGCCGCCTCATTATTCCCGTGTTTAGTTTGGTGATTTATTACTTCTGTTTTACTTCATCACTGCATGTTTCTGTCGGATTTTGTGCTCCAACAGCAAATTTACTCGCCCTTAGAAAAAGCTCAGATCTGTGACTCCTCTTTACAGGAGACGGTAGTTCACTGCAAAATGAGGCGAAGTTGTTCTGTTTCAGGTGACTTTCACAGGTTTCACTTTATTTTAATGCAACAGATCAATATCTAATTAATCATCTAATTAAGAAACTCCTGCTGTGTCAGCCAGAAAATAATGAGCCAAGAAGAAATCCAAACCTGCCTTAAAGTTATGACTCTCTCAGTTTTCAGGGCTAATTTTAGGACACCTGTGGTACCTGGCAGGTGTGTTTTAATACAACAAAAATCACACAAATGGAAATGATTCATGTCTTGACCACTAGAGGCAGCAAACACAGCCTGACTAATGGACTTTAAGACTAAAGTTGGTCGTTAACAGCGTCATCTTAAACCTTAATATTGAATTCTCAATCTGAATCTGTAAAACTGAATTCACATAACACAACAAGGACAAACCACGTGACTGTTAATAAAGAAACTGGGACTCTCGCGTGAATCTGGTTTGAGTTTTTGAAACGAAGCAGGACGTTTTGGTCGGTTGTGATGCAGTCGGTTTAGAAATGTTTCCTTCATACTTCTCCTTCTCATCTTTATTTTACATGCTTTGAACCCACACGTGACTAGACTAGGGTCAACCAGTCAGCTTACTTGAGTGACTTAAGAATAAAAATTAATAATTGTAATAATAGTTGTTGTGCACATCACAATTAAGTCTTGAATCTTGAGGGTCGGCGCTACACGTTGAAAGTTGGGAGGTTTTGCATGTCGAGGAAACAGGATTGAAAAACCATCCAAAACATTTCCCATTTGGTGAGAAATATAATAATGGGAAATGCAAAAAAAATTGAGTGTACTGGATTTTAGAATACTTTCTTAATAATAAAACATTTATACATACATATATAAGGCTGTGTGCCTTTGCTGGTGGTACACACTGTGAGCTTATTGTAATCAAAACACTTCTGATGTGCAGACTATTTTAAACATCTGGTCTTTAAAACACATCTCGGTGGAGAGACACGAGCTGAACAGGAATGTTGTGACGGGAAAAGCTGGATCAGGTTTTTGCTGTGTAGTCTCTGTTTCTTTTGAGCCGATGCGTCTCCGCTTCACGCTGCGAGCTGTCATGGTCTCTGCTTTGCCAAACGAATGTTGGGATTGACCCCGCAGAAACTGATACGCTGCTGGATGACTTCAAATGCGGCTGCTCTCTACTTTTACGAGGACCACAAAAGGACCTTCAATTACGGCCGTCTCTCCGCTCCGTCTCCGATCAAAGGTTGCCATAGCGAGAGCATGAAAGTCCGGTTTCCTTCAGGCCGCTGATCTTCATGAGAGCGAGCTGATGCGGCGTATCACGTGGAATCAAAGCGGTTTGTTTAAAGCTCTCTTTGTACGTGAAGGAGAATGACTCAGGTCAGATATTACAGCAGAAAACAGGATGTTTTTCTCTGCTGTTACAGATGAACTAGGGTCTCTTTGACTTTCTGACTCCTCAATGTGCTGTCTGCTCGCCCCACTTTGTCACAGATTGGAAATATTTATGAGCCGTTCAACCAAAGACTGTATTTTCTTCTTCCTCATTTACCTCATAACTCACTCAGATTTATTATCCAGCCTGTTGGACAGACTCATCACCAACTGCATCAAAACACTTTTGGTTTTTATTTGTCCTGATTTTAGGATATCTCTAAATATCTCTCGTCTTAATACAATGATGTGCATGTGAACTATTTCTGCAACAAAAAGTAGTTGAGATGTATTTTTCTATTTGAGTCTCAAGATTTTGCCTTCAAGTGTCCCTTCGTCTGAGCTCTGACAGACGAGGGGTCCTTTAGGTGGTGTTGGTATTATCTGTTGCCCCCGCCTTAGGACACCAGATGCAATCAATGAATGAAGTTATATAAGAGATCGTGTTACAACAACTAACATTTTGTGTCGTACTTTAGCTGCGTCGCGCTTGATCGCATCCTTTACTTTCTCATTTTTTTGTTAAAGTCCAGTTCTGTCACTACTGAATAGTTCTGCGTCATTTACTGCGATGATTCTTTCATCATGAGTGCCTCGAAGTTGTAGCATTAGCAGAGATGCTGCGGTCTGTGTTGACTTTAAACTCAGCTGGTGCAACAGGCTGCAGTTCTTTCAATCAGACTGAAACAAAGTGAACAAAGAAAAAAAACAGCACATTGTTAGGCTTGCCTTTGCTGTCAGTTTTTGGACAGCAGGTCTATTTTTCTCAAAATGAACGCACGCGGCCGTCCATCAGTGTCACTCAAGTTACAGCAGCAGCTTGATGGATGAGCCACAGTTTTTTTTTCCAGCGAGTGATGTTGAAATCAGACTCCTCATTGTCCTCTCTGAGCAGCATCAGCATTTATAATTAGTCGGCTGCTTGGCGACCAGAACGATGCGACTCTTGTTCCCTCTGTTATTTAAAGGAAAGGTTTGCTTTTTTTTACAACACAAATCTTCACATCATTTAAAGCCTCAGATTTAAAGTGCAGTGGAGCCGATACTCCCTTCAGACCAATGATGGCAATGTTGAGCTCTGCTGACTATTGAGCAGCTGAACAGGAAAGAAGAAAGATAAAATCACTCACAAGAGTAAAGTGGGTAACTTATTTAAAAATTACTTTTAGTCATATGTGCTGAAGGAAGCTGGGCTGTATACTCACTCCAATTTTCAAAATAAGAGCACTTTATCCTAATCTTACCAACTGGCGTCTGCTTAAGGTTTATCCTCTATTTATTTTCTGGATTACACTTTTACTGAAGATGAGAGCGCTGAAGCTGTGTGTGTCTCTTTACCTGCTGGCCGTGGTAAAACACAGCGAGGAGGAACATGGCCATCAGGAGCAGAGACGTCTCTTTGGTCCCCAGGAAGTTTCTGTTGGAGCAAAAAGAGATAACACATTTCTGAAAGAGGTCGATTTTTATTTTTTTAGTTTTAATGCTCTTCTGTCATTTCTTTGAGGCAAATAATAAGCAATAATAAGCTGCTTACAATGGATCACTTTTAAAACAGAAAATCAAATGAATTTGTTTGTTTCTCTGATTTATATTTTCCTGTGAACAATGGTTTTATATGTTGACCAAAGTTGTCTTTTAATTTATCACACATCGGCTACATAAATTAAACAAACAAAATAAATGATACAGCTAAATTTTTAAGAAAATAACAACAACTTAGAGAAAAAAGTTTGTAGAAGTGTTTTAGAGACTACGACACTGATTCTTCTCACTAAATCTCGTTCAGTTAGTTTGATGGAGGAAAAAAAAAAACTCCACGACTCTTTGTTTTCAGATCAGACTCAAAACAGGTGACAAATGAGGAAAATAAGGTCATGACGATGAAATGTAGTTTTAAAGTTTAAAGTTACTCTCATCCAAAGATGTGAGAGGACATGAAGCTTCAGGTGTTGCAAATAACGTCTTGATCAACTTCATCTTTGGACAGAGAATGGCTGATTCCCCACCATTAAAATCAAACATAATCCGAAAGACTCAAGTCTGAAAGTTTTTGTATTTGAAATCATGCAGAGTCTTTGTTCATCTCTTTCTGAGATCTCCTCATCTTGACCTTCTTTTCTTGCATCCCTGAAGGCCTTAAAGAAATGAATCTGACTCCCGTCAGCTCCCCGTGGAGCCTCTGTGGAAACCTGAAGTGTTTTTTTTTTTTTTTAGCAGATCTGTCACAGAGATGTGCTCGGGATGCTTTCACATATTATAACTGTAAAGGTCACTGTACTATCACTGACAACGCATGCAAGATGAGTTTTCTCACATTTGCAACATTTTTGTCGGGAAATAAGGTCACTGCGGCTCCCTGACGTGTTCTCGAAGAGGAGGAGGAGGTGAGGAACAGACGGAGAAATTATTCAATATATGTTTACATATACTTTATAAATTATGGATTTTTGAAGTATTAAAGACTTTGCCAACTATATGACTCAGTAAATGCTACGAAAACTACTCAGATCATTGCCTAAAACCTAGGGAAGTGTCTGGTACATGCAGTGTGCAGTTTTGGTAAAAATCAGAGAGAAATGCTCAGTTTCAGTCGTGTTTTGTTCTTTAGATATTGTTGAAACACGCAGAGGTCTATAAAGGGAAAGATGGACGACAGTTTTAGGATGATAAATAAGGTCAATAAGGTCCTACAGTCCTATAGAAACTGTTGGGAATTAACTAAAGCTTGTTTATCAAGTTGATACTGAATATGTTTGACTATAATAAACTTTTTAATCAGTCTCTATTTATATGAACACATACAGTTCATTCTCTATAGCACTTTGCATTGTAAGCATGGCCAAATGTACGTTCACATCCAAACACCCGAACATCTCACTCATGTGTGACCATTGACCTTCTCAGACACTCACTCTGTGTTGTGGTGGACGGTGTCGTAGCGAACAAACAGAGATGTGTAGAAAGCTTCGGTCAGCAGCGAGTAGATGGCGATCATCACCAGCAGCACCGCCAGCTTCAGCACCGAGTTCAGCCGCAGGAACACCGCACACGTCACCATGGCCAGGACCCCCGTGAACACAAAATACTGCGAGAGACAATGGAGAGATGTCCGTTAGAGAGAAGTACATCCTTTACGTAAACGGACAACTACTCCTCACAGCACAAACAGAATATAAAGTGTAGAAGGATTACTATGAGGGTTGATTAGAAAAAGACCATTTATGATTGAGGCTCCATCAGACTGGAACCTTTAAACAAACCTTTTTGACTTCATTTCACATCTTCAACATGGTTTGTCTTCTTATTTTGAGATAAATCGCACAAGTTTCTGATGATGCTATCCCAGTATACAATATCCAAAACACTGTGTACTATATTCTGTAATCTTTATTCTCTATTACAGTAGTTATCACCGTTTCTGTGGCCATCTAGTGGTTGTTTACACTGATGTATTATTCTATTTTATTGTGTGTTGATTGTCTTACTTGCAGTGTGTCTGTAGTGCTGTTAATTGTTCGATCTTTGTTTCTTCACGCTTGTCTGTATTGTGTTAGGACCCTCTTGAAAATGAGATCTCAAGATCTCTATCCCGATGAACAACAACATTCATGTTCCCCTCATGGATGAACTGTAATAATTTTTTTAAAATATCTGCAAAACTAATCAAATTCCCATCGGCCTCACCGTGGCCGAGTCTTGTTCACACTTTCAGAACGTGAACATGGATAGTGTAGGGGATGTTGGACCCATGGACAGATATCTATCCATGTTTCAAAGTGAAATAAATGCAATCAGTGCATAAAGTTATTCTACGGAAACTGAAAGAACACGTGAATAAAAAAAGAAATGAAAGATTGTCCTACGTGTGTTAACTCCTCAAGTGTCAAAACTTACTATTGTTTTTTTTAACATAATCATGAAAAACTAATTAGTGATAGATTTAAAAAAAAAAAAGTGAGTCAAGCTCCAAACAGTAAATCCTACATTTCCCATAATGCAACTCAATATAACCTTCTCATCAGCCCCTCTTTGCCTGTTTAGCTCCCACATTGGTTAAACTCCATGCACACAGGCTTCGTGTTATTAATGAGTAACCATGATTAGTAAAATAACCTTTATTTTGGCGGGATGCCCCTTTATAAGAACTGTACCTAAGGTCTCTAATTTGAGCATATGTGTTCTAATCTAATCTGATATTCCAGTCTATCTTTTTATCTTTTTTTTATGTGCCTAAAAACTCATCTTATTTGCACTCACAAGCTTCCAGAGCCTCTGGAGGATAAAAGGTTGTGACGTATATGTACATGTGCCTCAACCTGAGCTCTGAGCTGTAAAAGTGTTGCCCCCTTTATTGAGTCCATCAATCAGCTGCATATTGTGCGAGCAAAATAACATAATGGATGTTTTCTCTGTGACATCCTGATGGCTCCATCAGTTGCCGTTGTCTGAGGCGAGACATCCCTCTGGGTGCGAGCAGATGTCGACGGTGTTCAATTCATCATTTTGCCGCCGCCGTGAAAGGGGCAGAATTCAGACAACTCATTTAGTGGGTACCTCTGGGTAGAAGCAGATGTCTGGGATGGAGGCGGACTCGTTGTACGTCTGGTTCCTGAAGGTGCTGGACTTGTCGAAGTCGCACCACAGCTGGAAGAGTCCAACAGGGTGGGATTACTGGTGTTGTACGGCGTTAAACAGATGCAGTGCAGGATCAGTGTAAAAAAACACCCAAATGTTCATGTGCACACATTTTTCATCAAGATGTTTCTGCCAAATTCAGCGAGACGTTTGAATTCCTCTTAACAGCAGCATCAATATTATTTTTCACCTTATAATATCACACATCACTGTTAACAGTATTACCTGTATTCTATTGTATATTTCACATTTTGGTTGTATGCTCAAAAGGTAGAAAAGCAGCTCAAAGGTAAAAAATAAACATAAATTAAACTACGATGTATAATAGAGTGCAATAGTGCATTATTTTATTTTATTCCTTTAGTACTATTATTCATTTTTAGTTTTATACCTATTTTATATCATTTCGAGCATTGTTTTAAGTAGCTTGATGTAATTTGTTGTGCACGTAACAATAAATTCTTGAATCTTGAATCAGCATGTTTGTGATCTTAAAGAAAGAATCAAACATTTTAATATCACCAGCTGATCTGATACCGAAGCTGGTGTCCATTTTATGAGAAAAGCACTCCGGTAGTTTCTTCCCGCTACACAGGACGTGATGCATTCAATTTTCTGGTGTGTTTACAACGAACATGAGGAGAAGAAATGTGTTTAGCATGAGAACATCAGTATAGATTGGATCTTAATATTAAACTGAACTGTCCTCTTGCTTACTGATGCTAAATTATAATAGCTGGATTACTCAATAAATCCCTTGTAAGAGAATTTTTTTAAATTCCTCCAGTTTGAATTCATTTACACAACCAAACCTCTCACTTTGATTTTTTTTTTTTAGCTTCTTTGGGATTATACCCTGTTTTTTCTTTGACTAACCACCAGCTGAGGCCTCGGGGTCGGATAATACACTCTGCTTGATGTAATCAGAGACCTTGCAACACCAAAAGCTAATTATGAGCTCGTTTTATGGGCTTTAGTTAAGTAATGACCTGCGAGCCAACGCTCTTCAGACGCTGCCCTGCTGAAGAACAGCGCCGGCGTATCAGGTAAATTGAGGTCACACAAACACCGACCACTGGGTTGGTTTAAAATGTTTAATGTTTAATTTAATGTTTAAATGTTTTGTGACAGTCAGTCAACCACTAATCTTAAAGGATTCCCATAAAAACACCCAAAGCAACAGTGAACGCAGCTACGAGTATAGTGTGTGTTTAACAGCCTGATATCTCTTCTTCCTCATATGCATATAGAGCTCCATTGCTGTCCAAAAACACATCAATTAGCCATGATATCTTTTCTACTATGTCCAACATAAACAGTTTCGCAGCTCAAGAATGAGTAAGAGAGTAAAAACCAAAAGCGTATTAATCCACCTCTGAAAATAGTCCCCAATAAATGCACTATTTCCTCCTCTTTGACTAAACTTTAATAAAAAAACAACATCGTCCAGCTGTTTTATATTACTGAGCATTTTTAAAAAATGTCTTTATATATTTGGTAGCTGTTTTTAAAGATTTACATCTTCAGTAGGATCCAATGCTGCAGAGAAGGTAATGAAGCCAACAAGTACTGAGACTAATTTATTTTCATCTTTTCATGGGATTTGTTGACAACCAGGAACATTTTTAATGAATAGACTAAAATTACATTTTCCAAAATAAAATAAAATCCCAATGAAAGTCTTTACAGCTTTATACAGCAGCACAATTTCTCAAAAAATGTTTGATTTTCTATCAAGATTAAGAAAACATGATAAAAGTATGAAACAATCGTAGACACGTTAATCTCTTCACTTTCTGTTATTCTTTTATCTTTTGTCTTAAAGGTCTCTTTTCTGATGAAAACCACAGACAAACTAAAACCTTAATCTCCGCTGCGTTGGGTGTTTTCTTGCAGGTATTCAACACGACAAGTATCAACTCTAAATACTCAATCAATCAATCAAACAGTAGCCCGGACTCACTATATTGATCATGGCCGCCAGGAAGTTGATGAGGATCGAGACGAAGACAATGACGTTTCGCGCCGCGTAGGTCTCGTTGATCCAGCAGCAGGCTTTGCGCAGGACCAGAGGCAGACACTTGTAGTCCTCCGCCGTTGTAACTAGGACCAGACAGGAGTGGAGGACGATGAGGACCGAGAACTGGATCACCATGGTTACCATCCTGCAGAAAACACAACGCAAGAGACATCACAGAAAACATTTTGACACGTGTAAATGAGACATTTCAGATTAAAAACATTTAAACATGAGAAACAGATCTTAAAACTCTGATCTTCCATATTTTATGCAAACCTTTACGCACACTTTATAACACTTTGTTTGTTTCTTTTAATCAAAATTTTCGGTTTTCTTTCCATACTCAAAGAAAAATGAGCATCGAAAAAAATTAAAATGACCATTTGTTCAACAACAAAGCCAAGCAAATATTTAAAAGGCACATTTCAGCAAATAATACAGCAAATCACTGAAGCTGAAAAATGACACAAATTTAAAAAATGTTTTGTCCAGTACAGCAGAAAATAGTAATTCATCTTTGAACATAGAAAGACTCTTATTACAAAGTGAAGGTCAGTCAAACTGAGGTTAACCTGGAGGTTCGGTGGGACTTTGTTAAATTAAAAACAAAAGAGCTCTTTTACCTGGCGGAGGGAAGCAGGCTTTGGATGGTGGTGATGAAGATGAGCACGATGAAGGCGCACACCAGGTTGGACTTGAACACCTCGTCCCTCATCTGGGAGTACTGCGCCCGTCGGAGGAGGAGAAAAAAGAAGGAGGGAAGAAGAGGTGAGGGGAAGACGGACAAACAAGCTTTCAGACAAAACGGAGGAGTGACTGAGCACGCCGAAATGCAACCTCAAACACACCGACCGCGCCGCCACAGATGCATGCAATGGTTCGACCACAAGCGTCAGAGAGAGACAGGAGCCGGTGGGTTAGCCGCGGGGTCCTGGGGAAGGCGCAAAGCTGACAAAGCACAAAGCTCGCTGAGTCAGAGACACAAACGGAGAGCTACGAAATAAAAAAAATTAAAAGAGGCTAACTGCGAAGCTAAGCTGAGGTACGAGAGGGTTTCTGAAAGTTTACCTGAATTGTGAATTGAACTATTTGATGATTATTTTCCTCTGATGCAAATGCTTTTCCTCTACTACTGTTATTTTACCGTAAAAATAACATTAATAGAGCTGGTTGGGTAAATAATATAAATGTCAACTTTAAAAACAGTTTGTGATTCTTTTACTAAAATTAAGAATGAAGACATTGTTCCCATGATGCTCTGTCTCTACAAAGTTTGGCCATTTTCATTATTAAAGCATTAAAATTAAGAGGAACCCTTCATACCATCAGCCTGCTGCAGTGTTGTTTTTGGTTTACTTCAGGAAAATCTTGTGGTTGATACATTTTCTGTGACATTACAGCTACTTTTATTTTATTATGTAGTTTATTATTTAGTACTAAACTGTTGTTACATGTTCATTTAACTCCTGGAAAGTACTCTAATCAACCTACTTTCCAAAAATGTTCAACTTTTCCTTAAAAATGCTCTCTATGCATTGAATAAAATAACTTTTCTTACAAAGTTAACCTAAAAAAGACCAAACCCAGTTAAACTTGTGTTAAACTGTCAGTAGTTGTATTGAGATAAAAGATAAATCTGACATTGCGGGCGTTATTTTCCTGAAGAAAGCCCTTCTTCGCTCGCTGATATCGGACTGTTGAGTCGACTGATGAGCGACAGTCTGACTCATCTCAGACTCCCCCGTGACCCCCGTGACCCCTGCTGCCCCGTCCTCGCTCTGTCTCTTTCTCAAAAGGGTGCTGGGAAATTAGCAAGAGGATGCTTCACGTTTCGGCACAACTTTGGAAAAAAAAAAAAAAAAAGAAAAATGAGGGAGGCCAACAGCAAATCACTGCACATTTACTGAAGAGGGTTAAGAGGTCAACCAAATAAATAATAAATAAATAAATAAATAAATAAGGTTCTTGGAAAAGTTCTGAAGATGGCTGTGGGATTCAAAGGGAAACATAGATGTGGGGGGGAGAAAAGGGCCAATATGAAGGTCAACTCAAAGGTCAAAGGTGAGCTTATTCATGGAACAAAAAAATAGAGCGAAAAAGCCACAGGGGAGCATTGCATTCACCAAAAAAAAAAAAAAAAACATTATGGCACATTTTCGTGTGATGATGACCTCCATATCTCATGATTATGACTTAATTCATTATGTGGATTAAACCTGATTAAAATGCTGCAGCTGTGAAATTTCGTTGCCGTGGAAACAACTTGTCCAAGTTCACTTACTGAAAAGCAAAAAGTGCAGCGGTGAATAAATCCATTTATGTTTATACTTGTAGCTACCAAAGCGTCAAATCAAAGAGGAAATGAAGCAAATTAGCCCTCACAAATCCAATTTTACACTTTTATTCCCCTTTAAGTGGCTTTATCTTTTTTCTCAGTCCGACAACATCAGATGTCACATCCTGTAACAGCTCCTGCTCCTCCGTGAAGACATTCAAGATATTCAATACTCCAATAAATGGAAATATTCTTGTTGTCTTGCACTTTCCCCCAATTCAACTTAAAATAAAGTTCTGTGGGTTTGCTCGACGTTTGGCTGCACAGGATGAGTTTCTGATGATAATAATTGATAAAAAGAGAACGACTGTTGATCATGTTACTCTTTTGCTGTAATCTTAAAATACATCTTCACTTGGGGATGCACTTTAGTTAGAATTAGTGTCCTGGTTTGTTCTAGTTTTAGCTTTTTTGTTTACTGTATTCCTCGAGTTTCCTTAACTTAACCAGCCATCATATTCCAAAATTGCAATGTCTATCAATAATGTGATATAGTGTTTATTCAGTAACACTTTAAAAATGAATAGTGGTAGTGTAGTCTAGTTGTAATGAACTTAAGTATATTTCTAAAATAAGCTAAAGGTCTCATAATCACGAGATGCAGAATAATAATTGTCGCATATCAAAATGAGAAATCAGAAAAGCTGTTTTTTTAGTGAATGCAATGTGCTCCTGCAAAAAGAAAAAGAAAAAGTTGATCGAGTCAACTTTTTTTCCACAAGACTGTAAAAGGGTAACAGATCCATGATGTGGACTTTTGGCTCATGAGTAAACTGAAGGGGGGAGGGGGGGGTTCTGCAATCTTGGCAAAACAAATCAGCATTGCCAAACATCAGCGTTTCACCCGGCCGACTAATCGAGCAAAAATCAAAGCTGATTTTTTAATAAAATTTTAGAACATGAGTCATGTATGAGTTAGTTTAACGCTTGAGCACAATATTAGTAACTCAATTAAAACAACGTTCAATGTTCTTCAGAGGAGTTAGTAGCTGCTATTAGAGATTAAATTGACTGTGTTTGTTCATGTGATGTGGTATGGAGTCTGAAGCGTGCTGACAAAATAATTATACTTGTACAACTTTTCATTAAAACCGATTAAGAAGTCAGACTGATGAAGACTCCAAGAGATTTGTCAATAAAAACCATAAGACGCAGTTGTAAGCTTTAAAAATTTAAAAGCCTGGAAAAATACATTTATTTTCAATTATATTTTAAAGTTTGTATCATTAGTTAGTATTATTTAAATGCAAAAAAAAAAAATTAGTTTTTAATGATTTAGTGCAGTTTATTATAGTAAACAGTATGAATATGTATATGTAGATATATAATTAAAAACTGTGAGTCTGTAATTATTCTGGTGGCACTCTTCAGACTCCATAACACTCGAACTCCAAATGAAGGAAAGCACTGATCAAAAAGAAAACCTGGACCAGTAAACGTACTGTATATTTTATTTAATCATTTCTACTGTTTGTCTTATTTTACAGTGACTCATGTAAACACAGTGAAATAAGAAAATTCAATGCGCAGTAGCATCTCGAGTGCCTTTAGCTTACTCATGATAGGAAAAAAAAAGTTGGTGTTTCTTGTTTTGCTTCTGAAAATCTTCATCTAAGAATAGATATGAGGAGGGAGAGAGAAAGAAAAAAACAGTTATCTGTCTAAAACCCCAGCTACCTTCTCTTCCAGGCTGGAGTCTTTAAACATCAGTGAGAAAGGCTTGATATGCTCTCTTCTCAACTTATCGCCACTCCGTAAGTCGATGGCGCTCTCTATTCGCTTGTTAATTTCCTCAGGACCAGAGTGGACATGCAAAGCTTGTGCGAGATGGTTTGGAAGCAGATTTATCGAATTTCTCGTTAGGGCAGCCAGAGTCTAGGGGGGAAAGCACATGCACATAAAATGAACCTGCTTGTCCCCCGGTTTTTTTTTTTTTTTTTTTTTGTTTCATTCAAGTTACAAATGAAAAAAAAAAACAGACACACATTTACATTCATTACATACACAAAAGAAATTTTAAAAAAGAAAATTAAGGAAAAGGAAGAAAAAGGGGAGACCAAAATGCAACATTTCTCAGCTCAGAGCGAGTCATGCATCTCTCATTCACCCGCCGCACATTCACTTTGCGTTGATGTTAGTGGTGACAGAGCTCATAATTATGCACACATTATAACAAAGCTGCGATTTGTGTTCACGACGGCCGCGACTGGAAAGCGAAGGGAATGAAAACACACACACACGCAGAAAAAAGGTGAAAATTAAAAAGACACAGCGTGAAATGGAGGATGAAAAACACAGCTGAAGGGTGAGGAAGAGTCGTGTGAAAATGTGAGGACAAATACACAAAATGAGTTTAACCTCTTTAAAAATTCATCACGTCCTAAAAGGGGACATTACTATGTGATATTGTAAAAGGTAATTGAATGACGCGAGGTTCTTTGGTTTACAAGGATCTCTCACGTTTTAATTTACCACTTCATCACTTCCCGTCTCGCTTGGCCTTCCTTCTTTCTCTGCAACAAAAAATACACCGCAGGTTTTCACCTTCAATAACTCTCTACTTTTGAGTCTTTAAATGGACCACACTTATGTTTTTGCATGTGCACGACATCAATTATAAATCTTGTTTACTTTCATTACACATGATTGTTATTCAAAAGCGTTCGTTCGAGATAATGTCTTTTAAAAATCAGCTCAAGGTGACTTGAATCTTGCTGCAGGATTATAACCAAAGCTTTGAAATACTGATGCTCATAAATCCAAGTCCCCCAATACGTATAACTCTTTTATTATCATTATGTGGATATTTCACATTTATTTAGTGATTTTATGACCTCTGTTTACCTGACGTCAGAGAGATAATCTACTCTGAATAATGTGTCACTTTGATTTCTCTCTTTCAGTTACTTATTATGTATTGCAATAAGCTACTTAACATAAATAAAATAATGGACATCATGTCAGTCGGCCTCTGAAAAGCAGCATTTATGACACAACAAATGACTAAACTCACATTACAGTTTCACAGACGAAGTTCTTGGTTATTCTTTCACTTCTGAGTTCAATTATTTGACTCCAGAAAAGGCTACCGAATCAGCTTTTTGACATCAGAGTGTCATTGAACACGAAAGAAAAGAAGGTTTTCAAAAGGGTCACTTCTTGCAGCTTGATTAAATCTTTTTTTGTTGGATAACCAATCTCAAGCAATATAAGCAGTAAAATCCTCCAACTGAAATGAAAAAAAAAACAACAGGTCAGTCGTCATTTTCTTCCAAAAACACCCACGTGGCCTTTTTTTCAGATCTAGCAGCTGCATCAGCAAAATGTTATCTGCCAAAACATTAAAAACTGTAATAAAAAATATGAATGTGTTTACTATCACCATCGGTAGAAGACAGGACATGAACCTCAGTTATAGTGTCATAGTGAGGTGGTTTGTACATCATCTCCTTCCAATCAAAGAAGAAGAAGGTAAATGAGACAGTTTGGTTGGTTTTTCTCGGTGAGGAAAAAAAAATGATTTGCAAAATGTCAGTGGGTTTGTCAAACTACAGTACACGTCATTTATAGTGAAAACATTAGAACATAACACCGGTATGGTGCTCTGTATTGTGAGTTAAATCAAGGTGAGCCCGTCCTGGTAGAGATGTCACAATCGTTCAAAGAGAGACACTCGAGGTGGGAGCGATAAAGGTCATACGTGAGGAGTCGTTTTCTCCGAGCCGTTGACATTAGCTCTCCACCATTAGCCACGAGTTAAAACGACTTTTGGACAAATTACCCTGCAGAGCCAGCGGCCATTAAAGCGATTATGAGAGAAATGTGCGGCGACTGAGACGACCAATCAAACATCTCACCTCGTCCCGTTTGATCCAACAAATGAAATCCATCGTACGAGGATAATTAAAAGTTCATTTTCAGACTCTGAAAGTATTCATGTTCTCCATTCAACCTCGATTACTAGATCTTTTTTTTCTTTTTCTTACTTATCAGGGACACTCTGACGATCACTGACCGTCATTACAGAAGATTTCATTCGAATCAGAGCGACCTGAGATCTGAAGGTTTATCACTCAATGCCTCACGTATCACAAGAAACGGCAGCATTTTTTAACATTAGGGAAAAATGACTTACATATTAAAACTGTTCTGATGTTCACACGCAGACAACTCACCCATTTGTGCCATCAAGAAGTAGAAAATATGTACTGATGCTAATACTTAAAACTAAAAGTAAATAAAACTTCCTATCCAGAGATACAGAAACAACCACACTGTGTGAGCATGGCTTTACAAATAATAAATCTACAGGGGGAAATGAACATAATTTGAGGAAAAAGACTTTAATTTAGCCTGTAATATTAAATAGGATACTTTGGACGTCTGAATGCAAATTGGCCGTTTTCGTTCCCCCCTCACGCAGTGAAGATAAGCGAGGGAGCGCCGAGCTGGAGTTGAACTTGAACTCGACAAAAACACCCGCTGCATATGAATGACAACGCGTGGCCTGAGTGTCAAATCATTACCATAAGTGGGGCCGCCACAGAAAATACAGCAGCCTCAGTATGATGAAGACAATCAGACTGCGTTTTGTGGAACCAGACGAGCATCGACGGCTTCAGACTCAGTTCACGGCGCTGACGTGTGGACACTGTTATCAGTTTAATTTAGGACCATCTCAGCTCATGTCTGTGGAGAATACGATGTCGTTACGTGTGAATGCAGCATGTTGGGTGTTTAATCTGAACTAAGCCTGACGGTCTTTGTAAATTCAGTTCAGCTTGAGGCACATTTTCATTTCCACACTGCGAGTTTGGGTCGAGTTCAAGTCCAAACTAGAAGTGCTGCAGTTGAAAATGAACTATTACTGTCAATATGATAATCTAAATTATTCCCTCGTTATAATGCATACCGATGATTTGTCCTGACATTGCATGCTGATTTAAATGCACAGGCTGCTACACAACAGTCCAGCTAACATCAGCGGAGGGAAATAAATGTTTTTGCAGTAATTTATGAAGCATAGCAGGAATAAAAACATTGGAAATGTATAGACTCCATAATTTCAACCTGTTGTGGAGGCTGAGGACTTCTTCATTTGCAAATTTGCTTTAAGACTTGTTTTGTATGATGTTGTCGGGACATTTCTGACTTATAAAGCGGCTGCTTGCTGGTTTATTGATTTGTTTGTTTTGTGGCGTTCTTTGTCTGTGTGGAGACTGTTGGGTAACTGATATTTGTTGAGATTATTACTCATGTCTTGATATATAGAAAGATAACAAAGAGATTTCAAACAATCGGCATTGTGCTTCAGATTTTGGGCTTCCTATTTACTGTAACTGTAAAAATCGTTTAATTTTCACCATCGCTGTTGCACCCTGATGTTACCCATCACCACCCACCAATATCTGAGAATTAATATTCTTCTTATCAGTTTGGAATAAACTGGCTTTAGTAAGAGCAAATTTCTTTGTTGAGCTTTAAAGAAAAACTTTTTCTGAGCCTTTACAACACTTACGAGCGCTGTTCACCCCCCCATAGTTTTGCACTGTAAGTCGTATAAAAACATTGTTTCACATTTATATATTATATACCGCCATCTTTCCAGGGACTCTTTTAAATTGCATTATTTTTTGCAGATATTCTGTGCATTATACTCTTTACCATATAATTCAGCCTGACACACCTTCTGTCTGACACTTCAACTGAAAATAAAAGCTCAGATGTGCAACATGCTTTTCGTACAGGCATCACAGAAAAGATGGTGCGACTCCATATGGGGGAAAGGTGGAACGAATACTTCATAGGCCACTTTATAACCTCAGTAAGATCTCCGCCCTCGGCCATCCACTCGGAGGGGACGGCCGCCCGTGTCATGAGCCGTGATCGTTTTTGGCGTGCACGTCCCCGAGGAAGCACACAGCCTAAAGGGCACATGCTTCCATCGCTGACATTTCTCTTCTTTATACCGGCCGGTGTGATGTTGCCCAGAGCTGCAGCTTGGCTGTATAGGAGGAGGCAGTATGGAGTTACATGTATGATACATATGAATAACAGAAACCTATTTGTCTCCTGGAAATGCCAACATATGATGCCAGAAAAAGGGCATGTGGAGGTGGCGGTGGTGGGGGGGGGTGATGGTAAGATTACACTGTGCAAACATATGAAGTAATATCAGAGGATTTTCATGTCTCACATGTCTGTTAGTGTGACAGATTAACTTCTACTTTAGAGCCAGAAAGTGGAATTCACTGCTACACGACTTGTTTGGAAGCGGTGCTCTTCAAAGGATTGTAAGCAGGCGGTTACATAAACCACAAACACGCTTCGGGGAAAATCACGGGTGTAGTGCAAAGTGAAATATCTTAAACAGCTACTGGACAGACTGCCAGAAAACCTACTGTGTACATTCATGGATGAATCTCATTTCAGGTTGCACCACCAATAGGTCACGTTACTCATATTAGCAACTTGTATTTTATTTGATGACAAAAACAAAAAGATTAGTTTCAGTTGGATGTGATTTGAGAACTGGAGCTGAGATGAAGCTAAAGGAGAGATGATTGTCTTTATTTGGCATTTATCCAGTGCTTTAGCCTTTGTTATGGCACATCTTTGCAGGCAAATGGAGGCAAAGTGAATGTCCAGACTGAGAGCGAGCCGCCACGTGTCTCCATACATCATTTTAAACATTTAGCAATTTTTTTTTCAGCTGATATGAAAGCAAACATCTCAAAACTTCACTACAAAGTGAAATATCTTAACAAGTATCAGACAGACTACCAGAAAACCTGGTACGCCTATTCATGGATGAAACCACATTTCACGTTGCACCACCTACAGGTCAATATTGATGACTGCACACCTGTAAAACCTGAGCCCAACTGTTCACCTGAGATTATTTTGAACCTCGACATGCTAATGTTACACTTATTTTTGGACCAGCAAGACAACATGATGCGTACTTGTAATGTACTGATTCTAATTTTCTTCTACGTTCCTCTTCAGCGCTGTACCAAACATTTCTAACTCTAAACCTAAACTTAATGCTAACATGCTAATGTGCGTGCTAATGGTAGCATTCACTGCAATGCACAGCCGGCACAGACGCTGACCGGTGAGGGTTAAGACGAGTCGTGCTAGGTAGAGTTTGAAAGTCTTCTTCTGAGGTGTCCTAAAGTAGCAACTGCACAGAGAGTAAATACACCCTTTCAATCAAGCAACATGATTATTACTCTCGCACCAAGCACAGACAAATTTTAATTTTTTCTGTAATAGTAAGGTTTTTATGAATTAAAAAAAAGCTTTACAGTATCGTGGTGAAAATCATGACCTTGTAGACTTGTAGATTTATGTTCACTGTGTTCATAATGCACACAGTGGCAACCTCCAAAAGCAATCTGCAGAGCAAACTACAGATTTAATATCACAGACATGATTAAAAGACATGATCATTTTGGTTGAAGCAACCAAAATGATCTACTTTTATATATTTTTCCAGACTCATATATATATATATATATATATATATATATATATATATATATATATATATATATCTCGTTGTATGTGATCTGCGAAATAGAGCCGAGACACAGCTACAGGAGAGGTCCTTTTCCT
>JBAMIF010014593.1:0-36757 GCA_037177315.1 Hephaestus fuliginosus
CTTACTCAATGAAAACCACCAAACCAAAGGTTAAAATGAACTGTTGCTTAATGTCTGCTTAATCCATTATTGGGGTTTAAAGGTATCGATTAAAACTATCTGGTTGTTCGAAGAAAGAGCTGCTTTTATCAAATCTATTTCTATTTGGGTCAATGCTATTGTATCTATAAACTCCTCGAATTGTTTTGCACCACTACTGCCACTTTTTGTAGATGGCTGCGATTTCTGTGGTGCGTTTCTTTTAGCTGCTTGAGGACCTTGATTATGTTGATTTATAGCATTTTTCAATCTAGCATCAGTTACATCTATTCCATAGTGCTTAACTTCTAACTGCGTACCATCTGGCTTTTTCCAAGATGCGTGTCTATACGTATCACAATAAAACATCACATCATTTTTAGATACAACTGGCATATCTGATGTTGCTAAAGGAGCTGCTACAGAAGAGTGTGATGGAGTTGGTGCAGCTGCATTAGATGATGTAGTTGAAGTAGTAGCTGGGTCAGACTCAGCCATACTAATAAATCTCAATAAAGCATCTGCGCTAGTAAATAGGTCTCTACTTATTAGTGTTCTTGGAGTGATAGATCCATTTAAAGCTTGAGTTGCGTGCTCCTAAGAACTTGAGCATCCATCGTTTGATCTCTACCGTCAAGATGCTGTATTTTTGCTTTAAAATCTTTTTTAAACGCTCTTATTTCTTCTTCGTTCATTATTTGATAATTGTTTTATTTAACTGAGACTATTATATCACAATATATGATGTTGTGCAATAGATAAGTAATCAAACTGTATCTTATCCATAGTTTGGAGTTATCGCCTTATTATCTTGAAGGCGATGCGCTTCTTGGTCTTTTTGTACTTGATGAAGCGATAGAACCGCTAATAGCGGAAGTGGTTGTAGCGCTTTGTGCTTCGAGCTTTCTCCTTAATCTTTGTGCTTCCTCGGATAAATGTTCGGATAAATAAGGATATGGATTTGTCATTTTTTTACCGACGTGACCACAGCTAGCGTTAATATCAGCGTCTATTAAATCTATTGATCTAACATATTCTTCGACAGAATAAGGAATTTCGTTCAAACGCGTATTGCTATCAATACTTAATGTTAATGGATCATCAGTAACAGAAAGTGCTGGTGATCTGTATCGCTTCCACTCTTCCACTGTTGGATCACCTGGATGTACAAGATGTTCGCTACTATTTCTCAAATGTTCGTAATTTTTTTGACCATCACGCACTTTGGTTTTTAATTCATCAAGAGGTAAATAATCAAATACATTAGGATCTTCCATTAATGATGGAGTCATATTATGTTTTACTAATTCTCTATTTAAAACTAATACACAAAAAGTTCTACAATTGAAATCAGCATATGGATGAATTCTTTCTAGATCTCTAGATAGCTTGACTATTGAAGTTAGTTTTTCATCTTCGCTTAAATCTGGTTTTGATATTTTTGCGTTATATCTATTTATGATGAAGTCATAGTATGATTCAATATTTTCATGATCTGCACCACTCATAACAGTACCACCTGTAATACCATCGCCGATTGTATAGGGTAGGTTTTCTGAATCATTTAGATATACTGATGATTGAACATTATTCTTTTTCATTAGATACATTAATGACCGAGCATCATGCTCAATTTGCTTTTTTTGCTCATCTGTAATTTTTGGAATACCAAATTCTCTATTCTCTGTAGCAATAGCAGAGGGTCCTTGTTTAAGAATTTTGGGATTACCATATTTTGCTCCTCCTTCATAAAAAGAACCTCTTATTTGCTCTATTACGTCTCTTGATAGTAGTTTTCCAAAAAAACTTTCATCACTAAATGTTTTATTATATGCTAATCTCATGCCTTGTATAGAACCTTTTTCTTCCGCTTCCCACGCATGATACGCAACCTCTCCGTATTTGTCTTTTGGATTACCAGATGCATCATTTTGCCGTTTATGTCTCTGCGCCTCGAATAAAGCGAGTTTTATGGCTTTGTTTTCATTTTTTAGTAACTCTATAATTCTTTGTCTTTCTGTCATAAGAAAAATTATTGAATATTGTATATAATTACTTAATATTATACTAATTATTCACTAGTTTCATTCATTTCTCCAAGTATAGCAGTATCATTTTCGTCAGCAGTGGTATTCTGCTCATTCATGCAAAAGTGAGTTTCAGATGGCACAGTTTTTAACATATAATTTAACTTCTCTAAAATGTCATGACTATATTCTTGTCCATACGTGTGAGTCAAAAGAAATTGACTACTTGAAACAATATATGTTACCAAACTATGGTATTTGTCATGTTTTTTAAAATATGGATATGTGATATAAAACATCTCTATGATATCTGCCAGTATTGCTGTAGTACTGATTTTTGAAATTTTTGAATCTATTCTCTCTAGTTTTTGTACAACTTTATCGGTCCATTCAAAAGCTTGTGATAAGTAATATCTCAATATTATAAGTTCAGGATTATCCTTACCAGGATTTCTGCTGCTGCATTCAGAAATAAATGCTGTTCTAAATTCATCAGATTCCGCAAAATTGATACATATGCTTCTCAATACATTAGCTAAATGTATATAATACGCTAGATCAATACTATCATTCGCTACATCATAACAAAGTTTTAATGCAGCAGTGCATAAATCATATGAGCTAGGGTCATTATCCAAACACTGCTTTGATAATTTTATACGCTCTTTTGGTGACATCCTGTCTATCTCATGTTGTGTAAGAGCTGTAAGTGGTTTAGTCGAAGCTTGATCTAGTTTTGGAGCAAAAGTTACTTTATGATGCGTTGATGACTTAGTACCTAACATAAATACCATTCTATATTAATTAATATTGCTTAACTAATATCATATTTGCCACAATATAGCAATAAGATAATTGGTTGATTTTTACAAATAATAGACAGGGTAAAGCCCCATGCTTATATCTGCAATATCAAAGGCAAAAGCTATAGGACAAAAAAATTAAAAAATGAGGATAAAATAGGCTAAAAATTTTTCTGAGAGGTGGTCCCTTTTTCGTTGACATTGACACTAAAAGAGATTGCACTCTTGTATAAACTGTTTTATTAATTGACAAATCAATAAAATAATAGCAGAATACATCTATTTTGCACCCGTAGCTCAACTGGATAGAGCATATGACTACGGATCATAAGGTTAAGGGTTCGAATCCTTTCGGGTGCGCCAATTTTTCTTAACTTAGGTACTATGCTGGATTATAACGATCTTTTTAATTCCCATATCAGCAAAATAAAAAAAGAAGAGAGGTATAGAGAATTTATAGAGATCAATAAGGCTAATGCTAAAATGCCATACGCCAATATTGATTCACAAAATGTTATAATGTGGTGTATCAATGATTACCTAGGTGTTGGATCAAACTCAGACACAATAAGAGTTGCGATACAAGCAATGGAAACAAGTGGTATAGGTTCTGGTGGAACGAGAAATATAGGCGGGAATCATGCCGCTATAATAGAACTTGAATCAATTTTATCAATTTTGCACTCCAAAGAATCTTCTTTAGTTTTTGGATCTGGATATGTAGCAAATGACGCGACTATATCGACTCTTGGTAAAATTTTGCCAAATTTAATGATTTTTTCTGATGAATTAAATCACGCATCTATTATTTCCGGTATCAAGCGTATAAATATTAAAAAATTTATATATAAACATAGGGACACTTCACATTTACGCTCTTTGTTAAAAGCAGTGCCAATAGAGTATCCAAAGTTAATTATTTTTGAATCAGTCTATTCAATGAATGGACTTGAGTCTCCTATAGCAGAAATTTGCGATATTGCCGATGAGTTTAACGCATTAACTTATATAGACGAAGTGCATACAGTGGGTTTATACGGTAATTCTGGCGGCGGAATTACTGAAAGGGATAATCTAGCAAACCGTATAACAATAATACAAGGTACATTGGCCAAAGCATACGGTACATTAGGTGGGTATATATCATCCAACAACAATATAGTCGATGCTATTAGATCAACGGCACCTGGGTTTATATTTACAACCACAATACCGCCAGCTATAGCAAAAGCAAGCTCTTATAATATAGCATATCTGATGCATTCAAACAAAGAAAGAATTGCGCATCAAGAAGTTGTACAAAAAGTAAAAATGGCACTTAGTGCAATGGGCATATACTTCATTAAAAATAATAGCCACATTATATCTATAGTTATTGGAGACGCCGCTCTCGCCAAAGTTGCTTCTAGATATTTGCTACAGAAACATGGAATATACATACAACACATTAACTTTCCTACTGTACCAAAAGGCGGAGAAAGGTTAAGAATTACACCCACTCCTTATCACAACGATAAAATGATTGAACATCTTGTGCATTCAATTGTTGATACGTTTAGTCATTTTAATATCAATGTAGTCGAGTCCTGTACATCCTAATTATCTAGTTATATGGTCAATATAAAGGAGATTTTTGATCGATTCAATATTAATAATATAGAGATCAATAGCAAAAATGTTAAAAATAATACAGCGTTCTTTGCAATTGATGGTATTAAGTCTGATGGTACTATGTATATAAAAGATGCAATATCTAATGGGGCATCTCTTATTTTCATCCATGATCAAAAATATAATAGAGAAATAGTTAAAGACTCAGAGCTATTTAAAAAAATGATACCATATAAAAATCTAATGATAGCAGTACAAGATATTCGTTACATTCTTATAAAATCACTTAATTTTTTATATAAACAACCTAAAAATATATGCGCTGTTACTGGCACAAACGGAAAGACATCGACTGTAAGTTATTTTTATCAGTTATGTAAAATATTACGAATCAATGGCGCTGCTATAGGTACTAATGGAATATATACTACAAATGATTTATTTACAGAAAAGATAAATAAAACATTTAATTTGAAGAATATGACGACTCCGGATATAGTAACAATCCACAAAATACTGCATATGATGGTTGTTGAATCAAACATAGAATACGTTGCATTTGAAGCCTCTAGTCATGGGATAGATCAAGGTAGAATAGGTGGTATTAATCTAAAATCTGCTACCATTACCAATATTACTCAAGAACACCTTGACTACCATGGTTCATTTGAAGAATATAAAGAAGCGAAATTGAAATTGTTTTCTTATTATCTTAGCAATGAAGGCGTTGCTATCTCTGATATTAGTTTATTGAACGATTTAAAGCAAGTATGCGACAAAAGAATTATTTCTGTGGGCAGTAATGCTGAATTAGACATCACAGAGATCTCAAATATGGCTTATAAACAATATGTAAAATTTAAATACCAAGACAAAGAGTATGAATTTGAAACAAAAATAGTAGGTGAATTTCAAATATACAATATTTTGTTTGCGATGTTGGCACTTTTTATTTGCAAGGATCATTCCATAGATAGGTTAGTTCCTTTGCTGAATCATCTAGAGGCTCCAGAAGGAAGATTACAAAAAATATTAAACACTAATTTTGCAATATTTTTAGACTATGCTCACACGCCAGATGCGCTTGAAAGCGTGCTAACAACTCTTGCTCGCGTCAAGCATGTTAACGGGAGACTGATTGTATTGTTTGGAGCTGGTGGGGATAGAGACAAGAGCAAAAGAAATATCATGGGTCATATCGCGTCTAATATTGCGGATATTTGTATTATTACGGATGATAATCCTCGTACAGAGGATCCTGAGCTCATTAGGAAAGAAATTATTTCTGGTTGTATTAAACCTAATTATATAGAAATTAACTCAAGATTTGAAGCTATAAAATATGCAGTCAATCTGATTACAACAAATGATATACTACTCATTGCAGGTAAAGGACATGAAAAATATCAAATCTTAAATAACAAAACAATAGATTTTAATGAAAAAGAGATTGTTGAAAGTTTGTTAACTAAATAGGTAATTTTTCAAATTGCTTTATTTACTTAATGTTTTACCAGATGTAGTAGTAATTAAATTTGTATAGTGTCTAGATAATTTAGTACAAGAAATAATCCACACGACGCAGGTAATGATAAAAAAGAAAATCAACACTCCAGCTATGTTCTGGTAATTGGAAAAGGGATACAGAATAAATATGAATACTTGAATTACTGAGCCACAGGATTTACCTATTTTTGCACCAAGCATATCTACCGCAGCCTTTCCTTTAGTTTTCATTTCATTGTGGAGTGGTATATAGGCCATTTCTTTGGTAGAGTCAAAAATCGAATATTTCACACCCTTTATCATTATATTATATAGCGCTCCAATCATGATAATTGCAAATAAAATACTGCGCGACTCGTAGTTAATAAAATTTTCGATCAATACTCCAAAATAAAACAAACTACCCATAAATAAAATGATTATCGGCGTCATAAGAGCTGCGGCTTTCCATCCGATATTGCGTATTATTGAGCTTCCTATGATAGCAAAAAATATAGTAGAGATGCCTGTAAATAATTGTACATTAGCATTATAAATCATAATATCACTTTTATTTTGATAAAATTCTTTGACTTTATGCATACAAAGACCTTCTATCAAATTAATTGCAGTACTATAACAAATCGTAGATATGCAGATCAATAATAGATATTTCGATCGTATTATTAATTTTATACTCTCTCTAAAAGATATTTGTAATTTATCTTCTTTTGTTCTATTTATTCTGTGATTAACAAAATTTTGATCTATAAATACATGCAATCCTAAGCAACAAATTCCAGATAATATTACAATTAAGTTTAATGACCTTAAGCTTATTTCTACTCGATCACTAAGATGAGAGAATAGCTGAAATAGAAAATGCTGATTAGAAGTAAAATATATTATAATAGAACTGGAAAATAGCAAATTTGTTTGTCCTATCAGTAATAAGAATGGATAAAATCTTCCAGCCTCTTCTATATTCGTGATTTTATTTGCCAATTGCCAGTATAATATATTAAACATTAAAATTGGCCATAGCTCTCCTACTACATAAAACAAAACAAAAATCCATTTTCCACTCATCACAAAAAACCATTTGAGATTTGGAAAATTTAGTATCAATGCGTTTATAAACTCCCTATTTGGGTGGATATACTCACTATTTGGATATAGTATGAATGTAAAGATTGTAAAAAATGTAATAAATACAAGTAAAAAAAATCGAAATACAGATTCTGTTCTAAATCTGTTACACATCTTGGTATAGATAATAATAATAAATAAACCTATAGGCGCCTCTATGAATAACTTGATAAAATTTATTACCTCTGGCTCTAATTCAGTTACTACTAATGTGTCTTTTATATTTCTTATAATATTTTGGCTCATTAATATTAAAAATATTAGACCAGATAACGGAATAAATTTTTTCAATTCGTTTGAATAAATTGGCCAAATAACATTTCTTATCTTTCCAAATCCAGAAATTTTATGAGTATTATCTGGTATATAAGTTTCCATTAATTAATACGAGTTTGATGAAATAAGTAATTCTGAAATAAACGAATGTTATCAAACTTGACTCTTGTAGTCAAGTGTATTGTTGCAAGAGTACAATTGGTTATTAATTTAAATATTGCGCAAACCCTATTTAATGTATATAATTTTCAAAAATAAAAATAGATCTAAAGCAACTTATGGATATCACAAAAATTAGTGTTGGCAAGAATATACCAGAAGAAGTAAATGTGATAATTGAAATACCTATGAATAGCGATCCTATCAAATATGAATTTGACAAAAATTCTGGTGCTATTGTTGTAGATAGATTTATCCAAACATGTATGTATTATCCTTGTAATTATGGCTTTATACCCCATACATTATCAAATGATGGTGATCCAATTGATGTATTGGTTGTATCCAAATATCGCATTATTCCAGGCGCAGTAATTTCTTGTCGCCCAATTGGTGTGTTGATGATGGAAGATGAATCTGGTCAAGACGAAAAAATTATTGCACTTCCTGTTTCAAAATTAGATCCAGCTAATGCAGATATTGGATCAATAGATGATTTAGCAGATTCTGTAAAATTACAAATTAAGCATTTTTTTGAACACTACAAAGATCTAGAGCCAACCAAGTGGGTTAAGGTCAATGGATTTGAAGGCATGAAAAAGGCGCATGAATTAATACACGACTCTATTCACAGAGCTATTAAATCTAACGTATAGTGGATTATTCAATAACATCTATAATGTAAATAATTTATTTTAGATTTTTAAGTAAACTAGATTTAGTAGTTACATGAAATCTAGTTCATTTTAACTAACAACATGAAATACCCTTCAATAGAAACATTTTTAATAGACGAAAGGATTAACGCGTCAGGATTCGCATATTTCTTGCGCAATATTACAGCTGAACTTGATAAAAACTTGATAGTAATTAGTAGCTCTCAAGAAGAGGCAACTTTACTCGTATCTGAACTTGATGTTGTCTTAAAGGATGAATATCTCAAAAAATGTTATTTTAATAACTCTGTAACCCGCGACAAATACGACAATATATTTACTTTATTCCTTCCTGAGTGTAGATTTGTTTATTCTCAAAATATTATATTAGATTTTGATAATACTATTACTAGATCAAAATCTATTACGAGACTAAAAAATATTAATAAGTTATCTGATAAAAGATGCATTCTAGTTACTACAATAGACGCATTTCTACAAAAATTACCAAGATCTACTGAATTTGTGCATCCAATACTTAATTTAAGTATTGGATCTGCGTTCGATCAAAGTCAAATTATTTATTCGCTTGTAAATATGGGTTATATAAGAGTCTCTTCAGCTTACGAAATAATAGGGGAGTTTGCTGTTCGTGGCGGAATTATAGACATAGTGACTAGCAAAGATACTGGAATTAGAATTAATTTTTGTTGGAATACCATAGAGTCCTTAAAGTTATTTGATGTTTTTTCCCAGATATCCAAAGAAGATATTAATTCAATCAATATATATTCAAGATATGAGTTTAAACTAGAAGATAGACATGTTGAAGAATTTAAAAAAAGATTTCCGCAGTATTTTGGGAATGATCTAGAGTTATTTTCTTTTTGTGAGAGGGGTATTTTAAATAATGATTACAATATTATCAAGAATCTAATACCTTTGTTTGTAGAGGAGATGACATGCGTTGTTGACTATGTTCATGATTCACTTGCTATAATAAACAAAGATACTTATGAATTTTTAAAAATACACTCCTCAATAAAATTTAAAAAATATGATGTTCTAAAACTTGAAAACAAAATCCTTTTAGATCCTAATTCTTTATTTTTGAATAAAGAAGAAATACTTAATATTCTAAATATTACGCAAAATCAAAATACTCAATCTTATAACATAAAAAATGTACCAGATTTTTACCACTTAAGCGCGTATCATAAAAAGGAACTGGGTTATATTTTTGATAATTTTATGCAAGAAAATAAGAAAATTCAGATAATACTTTGTTTCCGTAGCGAAAGCGAGAGGGAATTGCTTAGATCATTTGTAGAGTCAAATGAGATATCAAGAATCAAGATAGAGTACGTCAATATTTCTTATGGCTTTATTGTAAATAATATTGCATATATCACTTTTAACGATCTATTTGGAAACAAGAAAAATCAAAATATTCGCAAGATTAATGCAAAAAATCTAAAAAATGTTGGTGACGAAATTAATGTATTTTCAAAAAATCAATTAGTAGTACACAAAAATTATGGTATAGGCAGATTTTTAGGTATTATAGAAATTAACACAGGTGGTAGAAAATATGATTGCGCACAAATACTATATGCAAATAACGACAAAATATACGTACCGGTTGAAAATTTAGATTTAATTAAGCGATACGGATTAGAAAACGCTGATCTTGATAGACTTGGAAATGCAGCGTGGCAAAAAAGACAAGCTGCTGCTAAAGACAGGATTGGAGAATTGGCTCATAAGTTGCTAAAAATAGAAGCCAAAAGAAAAGAGTGTACAGTTGATCCAATTCTAAGCAGCGAAGCATACGATCAATTCTCTAATGCATTTGAGTATATAGAAACAGAAGATCAATCGAAAGCGATAGAAGATATAAAAAAGGATTTAGCATCCGGATTTCCAATGGATAGGTTGTTGAATGGGGATGTTGGATTTGGCAAAACAGAAGTGGCAATGAGGGCTGCTTTTTTGGTTGCAAACTTTGGTAAACAAGTAATCGTAGTAACTCCTACTACGATATTATGTAGACAGCACTACAGAACTTTTTGTAACAGATTTTCCGGTACTGGAATAAAGATTGCTCAGTTATCTCGCCTAGTTAAAAGAAGCGATGCTATTGTAACCAAATTAGATGCGCTTAATGGAAATGTAGATATTTTAATATGTACGCACTCTGCGTTTGCTAAAGATATGGAGTTCAAGCAGCTAGGACTCGTGATCTTAGATGAAGAGCAACATTTTGGCGTAACACAGAAAGAAAGATTAAAAGAATTGAATTATGGAGTACATATTCTTTCGATGTCTGCAACTCCAATACCAAGAACTTTACAGATGTCGGTACTGGGTATCAAAGAATTAAGTGTAATAGCAACACCACCAACAAACAGAGCAAAGATTTGTTGCAATGTTATTCACTACGATCTAAACATAATAAGAGATGCGCTTTTAAGAGAGTATAGAAGAGGTGGTAAAAGTTTTTACGTTTGTCCGCGTATCAGCGATATAGA
Organism: Hephaestus fuliginosus; assembly: GCA_037177315.1. NCBI lineage: Eukaryota > Metazoa > Chordata > Actinopteri > Centrarchiformes > Terapontidae > Hephaestus > Hephaestus fuliginosus. The sequence continues at coordinate 10,716 of JBAMIF010014593.1, forward strand.
TAGCATTGCTATGGACCTTAAGAATATTGTACCAGAGCTAAAATTTGAGATATTGCATGCTCAAATGAAGCCATCAGTTGTAGATGGAATTATGAATGATTTCATTGATAATAAGTTTGATATTCTGTTATCTACATCAATTATCGAGTCTGGAATCGACATATCGACAGTCAATACAATAATAATTCACAGATCTGAAATGTTCGGATTAAGTCAACTTTATCAACTACGAGGACGCGTAGGAAGAAGGGGGAACGTGGGGTACGCATACATTACAGTCTCAGATAAAGTTCTAACTAAAAATGCATTAAAAAGAATAGAAATCTTGCAAAGCGCCGATTTTCTTGGCGCAGGATTTATCATTGCAAGTCATGATATGGATATCAGAGGGTTTGGTAATTTAGTTGGAGATGAGCAGTCTGGTCATATAAAAGAAGTTGGCGTTGAGCTTTATCAAGATATGTTACAATCCGCTATCATGAATCTAAAAAATGAAACTACCGAAGTCTTAGATAAAGCTACAGTTGATAATCCTATAATGAATATAGGTCTTTCAACTTTTATTCCAAAGGATTATATAGAAGATGAAAACACAAGGATTGGAATATATAAAAGATTGAGTGATTTAAGATCTTTTGAGGAATTAAGTGATTTTAGATGCGAATTAATTGATAGATTTGGACAGATGCCAAAAGTTGTAGAAAATTTATGCAATATAATAGAGATCAGAGAGATGTGTAGAGCGCGCGGTATACAAAGCTTGGACTTTGGATCGGAAGGTATTGCAATAAAATTTTATAACTTCGATAGTGTGCGTGAAAAAATAATATCTTTTGTGCAAAAAAATATTGCAAAAAGCAAACTCAAATCAGATGGAAAATTGATAATAGTTAAAAAATCTACAGATATTAGCAAAATCACTGATATTAAAAATTTACTGAATACGTTATTCATGGCATAGAGTCAAAATTACCTACTTCGCCTTAATTTTTTGCATAAAATTATCTTATCTAACATATGGCACATCTATTTGACATACTAATAATATAACTGTATTATTATTAATTTTTAATATTATGAGATATATTTTACACATAAATTAGTAAATTGTATGTAGATATACATTTTAGAATATACTCAAGTATTGAATTACTTATACATTATATATTTATAGTAATTAAAAATAAAAATGAGGTAATAAATAATGGTTTATCAAGAACTTGTGAATGAATTGCTCCGTGAATTAGATAAAGAAACCGGGTATAATATAACTGCTATAAGTGATCTTATAAAACTAAATCCACATTTAGTGCATACTAACACTGAGCCTAATTTTATAAGACTTCATGTTACCATATCTCATGGCAATGTAGTAATTACGCAATTCCCACACGTAACTGATGAGATCGATTTATCTAACGCGCATGAATTGAGCGAAATTCTGGAATTATTAAGAACAAACGGGATAAAATTAAATGAAAACGAAGAGGCTGGAAATATAGCATTTCATATTTCTAGTGATCATAGTGCTGACCGAATTGTAGAATCGTTAACTAAGAATGGGATAGATATATTTACTAGCGATGGATACAAGTACGCGCTTGCTTCCGACTCTAGTGCACAATGCAGTAGTGAACTAGATTTTTACGTAAGAGTAGGTGGAACTGGAGTTACTCCATTTGGTATGGCTATAGCGCTTGGCCTTACTGAGATTGCAGATTTATCTATTAGACACGGTGCAAATATAAATCAGAAATATCCGAATGGACAAACGCTAATAGAGTTTGCTATATCTGAAGGCATGGTGTCAATGGTAAGAACATTACTTGATGCTGGTGCGGATATAAAGACTGATAGTAGTAAGTTAGTTATGTCAATTTTGCGTAATAAAAATTGTGACCCAGAAGTATTAATAAAGCTTTTAACTGATGCGGGGATGAGCCTAAAAGTGCAGATTCAAAGTGAGGATGATTCTTCGATTTCAATGCGTCATTCTGCAGACTGGCAAATGTTAATCGCTCTTCAAATGGATACTTTTAATACCAGGGCTTTAGAATGCTTCAGAGATATTCAGAAAAAGCATGATCAAGAAGAGTCGGAGAAAAATCTAGAAATAGTTGCTCACTTTGAGAGAGAGTATGATAAGTGCCTTGAATTGGCTAATCTGGCTCGCGCGTATGTAACATCTTGTGTAGCAAATGATCCATCTTTGCGTGGTCAAGCGGATGCAGACCTGAATTCTCTTGATGAACAAACCAAAAAAGCATACTCCTCATGGATTACTACAAAAAAATGTGCAACCGAGCAAGATGCTGATATTGCGCATAAGAATACTGTTTTGATGCAAACAGTAGTTAGTTTGTATGCAAATAAAATTGATGCAGCAACGAGAGCAGTTGATTCGATCGAGATGCAACTTAAATACAATCAAGAAGAAATAATAAAATATCTTGGTGATGAAGAGATCGCTGCTAGATTAGCTAAAGAACGAGATATAGCTATCTTAGAAGGAAGACTTCATACAGCGAAGGAGGAGTTTGACAACGCTTCTGCTAGAGCCGAAGAGGCTAAAGCTGAATTGAAATCCCTTATATCAACTGAATCTAAAATTAAAGCAGAGCTTGAAGAAATGTGTGCAAAACTTGCCGCAATTACTACTGAGCATAATGATTGCGCCAAAGAAACTGCGAGTAAAGAAGACAAAATTGAAGGCGCTTCGCAAATGGTTGAGATTGAGGAAACAGAACGAGTCAAAAGCGGTGACACAGACTATAACGATAATAACGCAGCGAGTTTTGTAGAACTCTCTGGAGAAGCTCCTTACCAAAACGATTGTGCAAATTAAGGTTTAATTTGACTGATATAGCGTATTTTTTGTTAGAGAATCTTAGATAACAGTAGAAGAGTTGCTTGATAACTTGCGTTTCCAAGCGTTCCAATCTCTGTGTCCGAGATTCTTTTCAAAATTTAGTAAATCATTTACAGATTGAATACAAAGTTCATCATGCGGAGTAATATAATCATGCTCATGCGCACTGAGCATGAGACACTGAGTTTTGCATGCTTGATATAAATGATAAGTATAAAACATAGCTTCTTGTATTGACGTACCAGCAGTAATGGAACCATGATTCCTTAAAAACATTACGTAGTTGTTGCCAAGATCTTTTGACATCATTTCTGCTAAATCAATGCCTAACGTTAAGGAATTGTAATTGTGGTAAGACACTTTTTTGTAAAAATGTAGAGCCCACTGACTAAGTGGTAACAACCCATTTTTATAAGCAGATACCGCGACAATTTCTGGAACATGTACATGAAAAATATGGTTTATATCTGGCCGATGTTTATATATGGTATTGTGTATAAAATAGCCAGTTTGATTATAATACTCTTCATTTGGAGAAATTGTATCTCCGTCATCTGAGACTTCTACTAAACTATCTTCCGTTACTTCTTCGAAAAGTAATCCAAATTTAGAAATATAAAAACCATTTTTTGACCTGGAAGATAAGTGTGTATATGTATGATCATCAAGTTTTAAATTAGAGAGGACCCTGTGTGCAAAGGCAAGATCTTGCCTTATTTTTTTCTCGTACATTACTTTAAATAAAAAATAATTATTTTGATAGTGTAGTTATTTTATATTTTGATAGTAATTTACCTGCATAAACAGTCCAATTACTATTGGAATAATTATTATTTAGCAAATCGAAGTATTTTAATCCCAAATCTTCTAATCCCATGATTAGACTACACTCTACCATTCTATATAATGCCTCCTCCGTATATATAGTATTTTTGTATTTTGATATAACTTCTTGGAACCGTTGCATTGCAGCTATAGGATTTTTGGTATTTAGATACATTCTTCCTATAACCATATTGGAGTCGGATAACGCCTCTTCTATTACAGTAATTTTATTTTTTGCATCCTGAGTAAATTTGCTGTTTGGAAAGTGAGAGATTAGATAATCAAATGCATCTTTTGCATTTAATGTTATTACATTATTTCTTTTTGAATCCATGATTTGATCATAATAATTAATAGCCTTCAAATAAAGAGCGTAATCAAGATTTGGATGAGTTGGATGAAACTCTTGAAACAGATTTAATATCTCTATAGAGTCATCATATTTTTTAGCCATATACAAAGCATATGCTTCCATTAATTCGGATCTTGGCGCAACAGTACTACCGGGATGCTGAAAAAATACAGCAGCAAAATCTCTAGAAGCGTTATAGTAGTCATGCTTCTCTAGTTTCAAAACTCCAGCTTTGTACAGCTCATCAGCAGGAATAATAACTTCTGGACTATCAAGTTTAGATTTGCATCCAGCGATACATAGCAAACTCAACATTAAACAACTGATATAAGATTTTTTCATGCTTAGACTTTAATAAATATGTTACAAAACACTGTTTTAACTACGTTATAATAGCCAAATACTAAATTATTTCAAGAGCTTTTTATTACGCTGCATGCTGTATTTATACCGCAAGTAAATTGTTGACCAGATTCAAGGGACCTTAATATAACTTCTTCCTTTTGGAGCTCATTAATATCCATAATTATTACGAATTTAAAACCCTTTTTGTTCGCGTATTTCATCTGATATGACAGAGATTTTCCTAGATAAAAAATTTCTGTATTAATGTTGTTAGATATTAAGGCAGATGCAATTTTAATATACTCACTCATTAAAGTGGGATTTTGCGTTGTCACCAATACTTCTGCTGTAGTAGATTGATTTGATCGAAATAGTCCCAAATTGGGTAATTTTGGGAAAAGTCTAGAAATACCAATAGACATTCCTACTCCTGGCATACTTTTTTTGATAAATCCATTAAGAAGATTGGCGTATCTACCTCCGCTTGCTATGCTCCCAAGTTCTGGATAATTGATTAATTTTGTCTCAAAAATAGTGCCTGTATAATAATTTAACCCTCGTGCTAGTGCTGGGTCAACATGTATTACGCTACTATCATATTTACCAAAAGACTGAATTGCATTAATTACGTCTCTTAATTCATGCAATCCATCCATCATTTTTTTGCTATAGAAATTTTTTTCTAAATACGAAAACCAGTCTACATTATTTTCTCTTGTTTTTAATAAGTCGTAGATTGCGTTAATGCAATCTACATTAACCTGATAATTTTTTAATTCGGCAATAATGTTCTCAATGGAAATTTTATCTACTTTGTCAATTGTTCTGATAATATTCTCATTTTCGCTTTCTGGAATATTAAATAATTCCAAAATGGCCACGAGTATTAGACGATTGTTGATTTTGATAACAAATTGTTTCTCTAGACCTAGATTTACTAGGGTCTTATACATTATGTAAATTACCTCTGAATCGTATAATAACGGTAGATTATCTTCTGATATTATGTCGATGTCGCATTGATAGAATTGTCGATATCTGCCAGCTTGAGGCCTTTCTCCGCGCCATACTGGTGCAATATGATACCTTTTATATGGAAAAGTTAGTTTACCGTAATGCTGCGATACATATCTTGCAAAAGGTACAGTAAGGTCGAATCTCAACGCTAAATCTTTTTCTTTTGATCCACCTTTTTCAGATAATCTGTGTATTCCATATATTTCGTTATCATTACCTTTCGACAATAATGTATCAACTCTTTCTATTGCCGGAGTATCTAACGGAGTAAAGCCATATAGCTCGAATCCTTTTTTTATTATAGATACTACTTTATCAAACAATATTTGCTCTTCTGGTAGAAATTCTAAAAAACCCGAGATGTTAGTAAGTTTGGTTGTCATAATATCGCTCTTCTTCTTCTTCGATTAGAAATCTTATTGATATGAATTTAGTTTTGCTTAAAATATTCATTGCGATTTCTGGCCATTCTATCAAACAAATGCCATTTTGTATTGCATCTTCTATTCCAAGTTCGTATAACTCAAGTTCATGTTTAATTCTATACAAATCATAATGATATACGGATAGATAATTAAACTGATATATTTGCACTATATTAAAAGTAGGGCTTGGTACTATGATATTAGGGTTATTTGATATATATTTTATAATTTCTCTACATAAAAATGTTTTACCAACACCTAAATTACCGCTTAATAGTACAATGGTGCCAATATTTGCGTTTAATGCTATTTTTCTAGCAACTTCATCCATACAGGATCTGCTTTGAATTATATACTCGTTATTTTTCATTTATAAAATCATTGACTAATTTTACGAATACTTTCCCTCTTTCCTCAAAATTCATAAATTGATCTAATGAAGGACTAGCAGGAGAAAAAAGCACTACACAATCTAGATTGATGCTTTTTACGATTCCAATCGTAGTACGAAATGCGTCTTCGAGACTCTCGTGTAACTCGCATTCAATTCCTATTTGTCTTATAACTTCGGCAAAGCTGAAGCGAGATGCGCCAAATAAGCTTACATGCTTTACTTTAGATTTGATCAAATCCTTGATTAAAAAGATACCATCTTCTTTTTCAACTCCACCAGCTATCCAAAAGATATGTTCTCGATTAATACTTGATAGCGCGACCGATGTCGCGATAGCATTTGTAGATTTACTATCGTTATAGAACGTAATACCATTATAAGTCAAGATATGCTCCATTCTGTGAGGTAATCCTTTAAAATTTTTAATTTTTTCATTTATATAATCTGTATTAAGGTCAGAAGCATTAAACCAGCTATTTTTACAGGCAATATCAAATGTATATATTGCTGCTAATAAATTTTCGCGATTATGTACACCAAGTAGCGATTTATTTTCTACATGAAGTACGCCGAAGTATTGTGAGTCTATATTTTCTATATTAATCGGCACAATATCGAAATTAATTTTATTAGATTGACGTGCAAGGATTAGATTTTCGTAAATTTTTTTAGTAATCTCATTGTTTATGCCTACGATTAAAGTATCGCCGATTGACATATTTTGCCATATACGCTTTTTGGCAGCAATATAGTTATCAAAAGATCCATGATGCTCTATGTGATTTGGAGTAATATTTAGTAATATTGCTATATTAGGTTTAAAAGTTTTGCATATATCTAGTTGAAATGATGAGATTTCTATTACAAACCCATCATTATTCGGATTAAGATCAAAAATCGGTATACCTATATTTCCACCAGCTTCTGTTTTAAAATACTTATTATTTAATAAGTATTTAATCAGGTGTGTTGTGGTACTTTTTCCATTTGTACCAGTAATTGCGACATACTTTTTGTCATCATAGATTCTATAGAACAATTCTATATCAGATATTAATTCTACTCCATAGTTATTAGACAAAGAAATTAAATCCTGATTTAGTGGCACTCCTGGACTCATTACTATATAATCCAAATTTTTCCATTCAGGATCATGTAAGTTAACCATAGCGTAATTGCTATCTCTATGCTCATACGTTAGTTTTATTCTTTTTAAATCATTGTCATCCCATAGTACTAGCTTTTTTGTTATATTTTTAAATGCTAAAAATACACTGTATCCAGTTTTACCAAGTCCGAAAATACCTATGTTTTTATTTGCTTGACTCAGAAGATTGATCATGATTTATTTGTATAACTCAGTTAGTACTGAAAAATCTATATTAAAAATGCTTATATTTCAAGAATATAAAAATCTCGTTCCTTATAAAGTTGGATACGATATCATGCTTGATGCAGTAGAAGATGCCTTGGTCAATAAGAATGAAAAAATTTTGTTAATGGAGCACGAAGATGTATATACATACGGCACCGGGGCAGAAATGCATGAAATGATACACAATTTCTACAATATACCCGTAATAAGTAGTAACCGCGGTGGAAAATGGACATATCATGGACCAGGTCAACGTATGGTGTACCCAATAATAAATCTTGGATTAGAGCATAGGCAAAAAGATTTAAAGCTATATATCTCTACACTTGAATCTTGGATAATTCTTACTCTGAAATACCTTGGCGTTAAGGCATATAGATTAGACGGGTTAGTGGGTATATGGGTTGAAGTGAATGGGTTGCGTGCAAAAATAGCATCAATTGGCATTAGGGTAAAAAAATGGGTTACATACCACGGCATCTCAATCAACTTATCTCCTGATTTATCAAAATTTAAGGCGATAATACCCTGTGGCATTAGTAATGTTACAATCACATCCCTAGAGGCGTTGAATATAAGTATTAAAAATGAAGAGTTTGACTTGTTGTTGAAAAAAGCAGCAAATGAAATAGAACTGTAAACATCGTTGTTACCAATTTATCATTTTATGCATAAAAAGTGAATAAATCTTTTGGTTAATATCTAATTGGTTTATCTTCTGTGTATTGCGGGTATATAATATTTCTTTATCCAATCAATGTATTCTAGATCAAAAGTGTCATGGAGATTAAATAATTTTTTTATATTTGCTGTATTTCTGCTTTTATCAGCATGTTCTAACGAAAAGTGTATTGATGCAGATGATTTTGGTCATACAATACTTAAGATTCCAGTTAGATATAGAGATGATCAACTATATATTTCAGGAAATACTCAAATTGCTCCTTGGATAGATACTGGATATACTACAAACGGTAGACCTCTTGTTATTGTGGTAAAAAATTGGAAATTTAGAAGAGACGGTAATAGAGACGATACTCTATCTGCATGGTGCCCTTGGTTTGGTAGGGCGACAGATGGAAATGTTCTAAATAAGTATGCAAAAAAATTCCCTACGTGCCAGTGGAGAAGTGGAAAAACTGATGATACAGCCGTAGTTTTACCAGACGCGCGTACGCTTATTACAAATGCTCCATGTTTAATGAAAAAGGGAATTGGATTATATGGATTAATTGCAAAATCTAATGCAAATCCTAATGCAAATCAACTAACTATGGCAACTCCTGGAGCAGATAGATTTGTTACATTTCATCTAGGTGAGCCTTCAAGTAGCAATTTAACAGACAACTACCTCGCTAACGGAGAGAACGACGATAACATTGTCACCGTAGGAACAACAGCAATAACAAATAGAGTAAAGACATTGGTTAGGTCTCCAAATGGAATTGCTCCGCAACCAGCTGGTGGTATAGTATATAAATACACTGATGCGGCAGGAACTGCGGTTGATCCATTATTTAAAACGGGTAATTTGTACTTTAAAATTTTAGATAAATTATACGACAATGACTCGGGACAATATATAGTAAAAATAAAATCAGGGATTAAAACGGCAAATGATGACCCAATATCAGTCGTAATCAATTTGGTAAAAAGATTCTTGCTCGGAGGTGTTACTGACACTAACTTTTCCATGTTTGGAGTTTCTACTGCGCAACTTGATTCTCTCACTGCATACGATCCTATAGCAAACAATAACGGGATCGCCAACAATATTAGAGGAGCTTTATCTAACGCTACTGTAGCAACTGGAATCTGGACGAATAGAGCATTTAGCGCGGTTCAGAATATAGCTGACACAGAAGTACAAAAGGAGGCTGCAAATGAAATCAAGTTTTCAAATAACGCATCAACCTCTTTATTAAAAGGTATTTATACAGGGATCTTAAATAAACAGGCTTATAGATTAGCGGTTTATATGTCGCTTACTATATATATAATATTAACTGGTACAGTATTTGCACTTGGTACGGTTGAAATCACAGCAAAGGATATGATCACAAGAGTGCTTAAAGTTGCAATTATTGCAACTCTGCTTGATCCAGATCGTGGTTGGAGGTTTTTTCATGAGTACTTTTTTGTATTTTTTATAGACGGAACAGAATATCTAGTCAATATCATTAGATCTGCTGGTTCTGTTGGTCCAGGTGGCGGCTCTTTGCTTAGTTTATTGCTTTCATTAGAGTTGTTGCAAAAAGTCTCGTCACTTCTATTTTCTAGCTGGTATGGAATTATATTAATAATACTATTTATTGCATTATTTATAATCTTGATGATCGAATTCATACAAAATGCGATAATATATATATCTGGTATGATCAATATGATTATACTAATTATTGTTGCGCCGATATTTTTAGTATTCTCACTATTTACAATCACAAGACCGATTTTTGATGGATGGTTAAAACAATTATCTGTAAATGCATTATCTATAATTATTACTCTTACAATAGCTACTTTCATGGAGGTCCAAGTTAGGCATGAAATATATTCAACATTTGGATTTAGGATTTGTAAAGTAGATATTCCAAATTTTGGTGATTTATTCGAATTATCTGGAGAACCAGGCGCAATGTCATTTTTCTCATGGTTTGTTCCAAGTCCCAAAACAACATCAGAATTTGTAAATCAAACAGAATTAATAGATGTACCAGAAGATCATATAATAAATAATCCAGATGGTACTATTAGATACTGTCAAGCTTATGAATGCGCTGAACAGAGATATAGAGATTTCCCATTTTTAAATCCAAATAGTCCAAAAGACATGAACGCATTACAATCCTTTCTGAACGGTAACTTCGCAAATTGGGATAGTTTGATATATCTAGCGGTATTAGTGTATCTTTTTAAAAAATTGAATCATTCTTCTGAGTCGCTAGCATCTAATATAGTAGGGGAAGGTTTTGTAATCAAGAGCGAATCTTCTGGGTATTCCTTTGGACAACCAACTCCTTACGGAGAGATCTCAAGAGCGCTAGCCATGAAGGGCGCAATAAATCATGCGTTCTCTTCGCAAATAAAGTCTGGAATAAAGGCAATTGGTGGTACTACGTCAAAAGGTGGTAAGGGCGTATATAACGCAATAAAAGATGCATACAATGAAAGAAAAAATGCTTCGAATGTAAGAAAAATTAGGACAAATAATGATCTAGATCAAGGAAGCAAATAACACCGAATTCCCAGGTTAAACTAGACAAAAATGAATAAGAGCGAGGCTAGGGCAAGCTTCCTATTAATGTTCAAGTGATTTTGCGAGAAATGGTAGAGGGTCGATGGGCATTTTTCCTTTTCTTACTGCAAAATGTAACATAGGCACTTGCGAATTGGTTTTGTACCCAACGTTACCCAAAACTTGACCAGAATTTACTTTATCGCCAACGTTTACGAGTAGTTTTTTCAAATAAGCATATGCTACGAAAGTGTTATCGTTATGCGCCTTGATTATCAACAAGTTACCGAATTTTGGGCTATTTCCCGCATGGATCACATCCCCTTCGCACACAGACGTAACATCGGCTCCCAAGTTAGTCGATATATTGATACCCTGCAATCTATTTCCATCCTCAATTTCTCCAAATTTTTTAATTACTTTACCCCCAGAAACAGGCAAATTCTCCGCATCTTCTTGCATACTCAGTGATACAGGAGCTATTGTGTTATCAGATGCAGGAGGATTTTGAGATTTGATCGTATCGACTTTATTAGCTGCATTAGTTGTATCTGCTACTACGTGATCTTGTGTTGCATTTTTTATCTCTTGATGCTCTTTTTTTAATATCACTTTGTTGTTTAATCTATCAATATCTTCTTCTATATTGTGTTCGATATTAACTTCTTCCGCTTGTGCGCTATTTTTGTCTACAGTATTGTCATGTTTTCTGGTCTCCCAATCTCTTTCGCTAATTTCGCTAGGCGTATTATAAACAATATCCATTTTCTGTTCTTTAATTTTACCTTTGTCATGATTGCCTGCGTTAGAGCCTCCTTCTTGATAAGTAGAATTACATTGTTCTATAGGCGCGAAAGATTGAGTCACGCAGGAAGATAAAGCAAACGTCATAGTAGTAGTTAGCATTATTCGCATTTTTATCATTTTTTCAGCCTATTCATTCGTTTAGAGTTGACATATTAAAACAGATAAACAATAATATATTGCATTCAAAATATATCCGCAATTAGTTTTTTTGCATAGCTTAGCATAAGTTTTTCAGGATGATTAGTAAAAAATAAATTGATTTAAATAAATAGCCTTCTCATAAATATTTTTCTTTGGTCAACATGTCTTTATTTACTTCTTTAAAAAATATCCTACGAAGTACTTCCGAAAAAATCTCAAAGGGTGTAGAGGAAATTTTTCATAAGAATTTTATAGATGAAACGAGTCTAGAGCAATTTGAGTATTTTTTGCTTTCCTCTGATCTCGGTTTATTTTTAACTGAAAAAATTATCTGCAATGTTAAAACTAAAAAATTCCTTCCAGATTCAATGATTTTAGAAGTAAAGTCTGTTATTGCTGAAGAGATATTCAATATATTGAATGAAATACCAACAAATGAATTAAATATACAAAAAGATTCTCTCAATGTGATTTTAATGTGTGGTGTTAATGGTAATGGAAAAACAACTACGACCGGGAAATTAGCGCATTATTATATTCAAGACAACAAAAAGGTCATGATTGCTGCGTGCGATACTTTTAGAGCAGGGGCTGTAAATCAGATTCAACAGATTGCCAAAAATATCAACTGTAATCTATTTTCGAACGATAGGATAAAAGATCCAGGAGGTATTGCTTATGAGGCAACAAAACTTGCTGTAGAAAATAAGTATGACATCTTATTTATGGATACGGCCGGAAGGCTCAATAATAATGTTAATCTAATGGCGGAACTTTCAAAAATAGAAAAAGCCACAAGAAAGGCGCATCAACCTGTTAATATTATTAATTTGCTAACCATAGACGGCGCTACTGGTAGAAATGGAGCTGTGCAGGTTGAGAGTTTTGCGAAGTATATTAAAATAGATGGAATAATTGTAACGAAAATAGATGGTACAGCAAAAGGCGGCGCTATTGTGGACATAGTACATAAATTCAAAATACCAATATGCTTTATAGGACTTGGCGAAAAAATGACTGATATAGAAAAATTTGACGCTCAAAAGTTTGCAAATGCTATTATTGCGGAGTAAGCACTTAGGACTAGACGCAATGACTTAAGTACGCAAAACCTCATCAATAACTTAAACTATAATCTCTTCGTTCATGAGTTGATTTTGGATATTTTGTAATTTAATGATGTAAAATAGCAACAAAAAATACAAAATATTATTTCGTTACAAAAAACTACTATTAACCTATAAAATATCAGTAGATATATAATAGATTATATGTTACTATCGCGATACTTATTGCTGGTGTGTAGTAGGTCTGTGAGTTTTCTCACATGTTTATAAAGAATCTTTTTGAATTATATCTAACGAGGTATCAAAATGAAAAATGTTTTTGCTATTATGGCTACAGCTGTAATTTCTACAGCTCTTTTAACCAGCAGTGTTTTTGCTGCTGAAAAATGCGAAGTTGATGGTAAAATGGTGCATGTAACAGATGCGAAAGAGTGTGAAGCTGTGAAAGCTGCAGTTGCAGCTGGTAACCTTGAAGGTCTTTCTGCAGAAGTACGTACTCAACTAGAAGCTAAATAAATAATTCAAGTTTTAAAAACAGGGAATCATTATAGTGATTGCATTGTAATGTTTTATTTTCCCCTTTTCTTGATATAAACTATATGATAATGATACTATATCACGTTTTATGATAATACATTATTTTCATTTAGTCTTGTTTTCGCATCGGGGGCTTTTCTAGAGTTCTTCAAAAAGAGCCCTTTATTTAATCTGCCTTTATTTAATGTATTTGTTAGTAATTATCATTTTAATATCACATTACTTTGCGATCATGCATGCTGTTTGTACTTTTGCTGAGAGAAGTTATTGGTGGTAAGTAATCCGATTGATGATTGCTTGAGGCGCGCGACCTAAGCTCAATTTTGTACCCAATTCTTTTTCAGACATTAGCTCATTCTTTATTTTTTATTACTTAATTTATTTCATTGATTATTTTCCTTGGTAATATCCTCTTTGATAATATCACCAAGTTCATTCACTCTCTCTACTACTCAATACTCGATATCTTTTTATAAATTAGCGTTGTAAATTAGCATATTATTTTAACTAACGGTATAAAATTTGTACAACAAAGCACATATCAAGCTATATACAGTACAACACAAAAAAATAAAAAAACTTGACATTTTACGAATTTTATAGTAAAAATATCACATCATGTGATAGATACACCAGTATCATGAATTTATATCTTGCAATATGTTCGTATATTTTGTATTATACACGTTGGTATTGGTTGAATTTGTTTTACATTGAGCACATACGCGCTTTTAAGTACGTATTGGCGTAGTTTTGTGTTTTGTTCTACAAATTTTATTTAAGCAATATTTACAATTTATTTATAATGAAAAATGGGTTTATTTATATGGATAAAAAACGATTATTTAAAAACTTACTAGCGACCACTTCCATCGCTACAATTTCTACAGCAATGTTGCTGTCTTCACACTCAGCTTTTGCTTTTGTTAAAGAGACTGCTGATACTGCTGGTGCCCCTGCTCCTGTGTTTACTGATCCTACTGCTGCTCCTGCTCCTGCTGCTGTTGGTACTGGTTGGGTTGGTGGTGCAAATCCTGTTTCCGGAGATTCTATCAAAATTATGAATAATGCACACCATCTTACTGTTAATACTGCTGGTGGTTTTACAACAGCTGTTGACTTAAATGGAAAAACTCTTGGAGTACCCATCCGAGTTACTGTAGATGGGGCTACATTCAATGGTATCCAAGATCTTACAAACGCTGGAAGAACAACGAAGATTAATATTAATAGCGCCGTCGTTACCAATACCAGATTTGAAACTACTGCAAATGGTATAGATGGTATAACCAATTTTGGTGGCTTGACAGAAATAGACAATACTGGTGCTGGTAATGCTACTTTAACGTTCAAAGTTAATAATGGAGCGGCTAGTATAGGTAGGATAACAGCTTTGACATTAACCAAGAGTGCTGCTGGTAATACGTCCGTAGTAGTAGAGGAAACAAACGATGGCTTTATTAAATTCGGTAATATTGGCGTTGTTGGTAGTAAGTATGAAAGCATTAAAATTGGTACAACTGGCGCTGCTAAAGTTATTTTTACCGGAACAATAAATGTTGTTGATGGTGCTAACATTGATTTAGGAACAAAAAGTTCAACCGCTACATTCGATTCTACTGCTGCTGCTATGAATGTTGATAATGCAATCGTAGGAAATGGCGCTATTTTTGTATTGGGCGCTAATGGCGCTACTTTCAATGCAGCTGTTACTGGAGGCTCTA
Organism: Hephaestus fuliginosus; assembly: GCA_037177315.1. NCBI lineage: Eukaryota > Metazoa > Chordata > Actinopteri > Centrarchiformes > Terapontidae > Hephaestus > Hephaestus fuliginosus. Next base: position 25,829 of record JBAMIF010014593.1, read on the forward strand.
TTACCGTTGGTGAGGCCGGTGCCGCTTCTAAAGGTACTTTCATGAAAAATGTAGATGTAGGCGGCGGTAAGATTACTTTAAATAATGGTTCAACCGCTACATTTAATACTGGCGCTGCTGTTATTGATGTGAAAGGAGAAATCGTAGGGAATGGCGCTATTTCTGTATTGGGCGCTAATGGCGCTACTTTCAATGCAGCTGTTACTGGAGACTCTATTGCCGTTGGCGCTGCCGGTGCCGCTTCTAAAGGTACTTTCAAAGGAAATGTAACTACTACAAAAGGTATTTCTCTTGAGCACGCAGATGCAACCGCTAAGTTTGACTCTACCGGAGGCGCTGTTGTAGTTTCTGGTGTTATTACAAATACTGCAGCTAATCAAGGTAAAGTACTCATAACGGGAGGTGAAGGGGTAACATTTGCAAATACAATTGGTTCAGATGCTCAGAAGATTACTTCGATCACAATTGAAGCAGGCGCTAAAGCAACCTTTAAGGATGGTGTTGCATCGAATACAATTAAATTTAACGGCGCAGTAAACACTGCTTCTGCTAATATTCAACTCTCTGATAAGGATTTTAAAATCACAACTCCTATAACAACTGGAACTGACGGCAGAGGAACGTTATCAATTACAGGTAATAAGGCAAGCTTAAAGACTGTAATGATGGTTGGTGATCTCGGTGAATACGGGAAAGCAGCAACGCCGGCCCATCCTGTTGCTGCTGTTGCTGTTGCTGCTGCTGTTGTTGTTGATCAAAAAGGGTTTGAGAAGTTGATAATAGACGGAGCGATTGCGAACTATAATGGGTATAATATCGTTGCTAAAGACATCTCTCTCGTTAACAATGCTACACTTAAAGTAGGCGCGCCAGATAATGCTCCTGCTGCTGGCGCTGCCGCTGTTGCTGAGATCGATAACTCTCGTGGTATGATCAAGCAATACCTTGGTGACGCAGCTCTTACAAGATACGATTCAAAATTAACTGCAGTTGGCGATATTACTAGAGAGGCTAGGGTAATTACTGGCGATATTACAGGCGATAAAACTGCTACTCTAGAAGTTACGGCAAATAAAGGTATATTGATACTGGCTGGGAACATAGGTCCTGATGCAGATAAAGCAATGAAGACGATTAATGTTATTGGTAATACTGGATACGTAGTGTTTAACGGTAACGTAACAACAGTTGAAGGTATTGCAAATAAAGCTGGGAATACAATATTACAATTCGGGAACGTTACAGGGGCAAATGATGTAACAATTTCTGGTGGCGCAATTAAAGATGCAGCAAATAATTCAACAAGGATATTGTTTTCTTCACGGAATGATAAAACTATATTCCTAAAATCTGATATATACGATAAATCAACCCGCGTTGCAGCTATTGGTGTAGATAATAATACAATTCTTTCTGTATTATGCGACAAGGTTGACACTGTTGGTGCAGTAATATTATTTGGCAACAAAGCGCAACTGTCTTTGGATAAAGAAGCAGGCTCTACAATTATGAGTAAAATGATTGTTGGGATTGATGCAGGCACCTTAAATGCTAGAGAGGCTGACGTTGCAAATGTCATTGGCGCAGCTATTACCGCAGCAACAACCGCAAAAACGTCTGATTACGGTGCCATATACGTAAATAACAATGCTACAATTGACGCTTCTGTGATTGTTAATGAGCTGAAAGTATCAAAAGGTAAAATTTTAACGTTTAAAGGCGACTTATTAAGCTCACAGACGATTACTTTAGAGGAGAGTGCTAAAGTTGCCATTAATCGCGATAACTCTGCGAATGTAAATATCGTTACTAAAAACGACATCGCTGGTTATCAAAGCACGAACTCTATAACGTTCGTAGGTAAGGAAGATACGCAGCTTACTATTGCAAACATTGATGGTGCTACAAAACTCATAGGTTCAGCCAACACTATGTTCGGAAGTATCAATACAACAGGTGCTTTAGTGATAAAAGGTATGAGTGTAAGAGTTAAGGAAATATCCGCTTCTAAATTTATGCTTGACACTAATAATCAAGATACCGCTAACGTCTTCTCTTATACAGGAGCGGTGTTAGCATTTAATAACTCAGGAGTAGAAGCTAAAACAACAACTTTAGAAAATGGTTCTAAATTTAATGCCAATACCGAGTGGTCAGTTGGTAAGCGTAGCAATGTTGTGCTTGGTGACTCTGTGGATCTAGTTGCTAAAAAGGTTACTATTGTAGCTGATGCGAATAAAGGCTCTATAACCATTAAAGGTACTTCTACAGTAAATGTAGGTAGCTTTGAAGGAGGAGATCTTGGAGTTAACGCAGAAAATAAAACTGTAACCGTTAGTGTTTTAAATTTTACCGAAAGCAATAAACAAGCAATCAATGTCAATTCCGCTAATACTAAATTGATAATTTCTGGAATGAAAGCTGGCTCTATTGTCACTACAGCAAACAATACGGCTGTTGAATTTAGTAATAATGCGAATCTAGTTATGGATTCTAGTACATTTGGTACTAGTGATCGTAAATTATCTTCAGTTAAATTAACGAACGCAGGTGTTACGATTAATAATCTTGGTGGCTTTGGTATTGAAACATTGACATTTGGCGCGAATGCGAAGAAGGATGTTTCTTTCTATGCAAACGTTAATGATGCTACTAAAGCATTTGGTATCGCAAAGGTTGCGACAGAGGAAAATGGAGTTGGTTCTATATGGATTAGAGGTCAAGCTACAACCACTGCAACAACATTTGGTAGCAGAGATAAGAAATTGGCTTCTATCATAGTAGCTGCTGACTCTAAATTCAGCATTGATACTGCAGATAAACTATATACCAATACTATAGCACCAGCAACAGATCAATCTGGAGAAATCAACATTGCTGTTGATTTGGATGCTCCATCGATGATATTTGGTGCTAGTGACAAGAGATTTGCTAAAGCAGCTGTTGGGAATAAAAAAGTCGTCGTGGATTCTTTATACGCTAAAGAGTTGATTGTTGAAGGAACTGAAGGGAATCCTGCATCTCTTTCGATTGCAAAAGTTATAGATGCGGTGACTTTAAAATCCGCGGCTACTTTAGTCTTAAAAGATGGAGCAATGGGGAATTCAGTTCAGATATCAGATCATACTAAAGCTGGGGCTACTAGAAATGCAACAGCCATAGTATTTGAAGGAAATGGTTCTGTGGAAAAAATTAGCATGACTGCTGGAGATCAACTTGCTACTTTAACTCTTTCTGGTGACGCAACTAAAACCGCAACTATCGGGGCCGATTCTGAAGCAACTCTGAAATTTGGTGCGATCACTCAAGGAAGGTCAACTCTTGCGCTGTCACAAGTTTCTAAATTAGAATTTGGTAACTGGACCATCAATGGAGGTGCTATTGACGTTGGATCAAGAGCTATTGCGTTTAAATCAGCAAACAAAATAAACAACAGTAAAGCTGATAACAACTTTACTGTCAAGATTAAATCTGATGGTTCTGCGATTGGTAAGGCTAATTTTGATGAAGTTGCAGGATTTGATGGCAAATTAAATATCGCAGTAAATACCAAATTTGGTAGCGCCAAAACATCTAAAGATATTGTAGTTTATAGTGGAAAAGCTCTATTGGCTAATGACAAAGGTGAGCTTACTGAAGAAGGTAAAAAAATTACTGTCAACATAGTGGATCAAGGTCTTCTAGTAAATTCTACCCATAACATCAAAGATAAATCTGTAACAATTGATCAAACTCTTGACGGTACGGAAATTAAAAGAATTGCTTCTACTGCAGCTGAAAAGGCCTTTGCGGATTCGATAATAGCTGAGAACTCTTCTTCTCCTGTTGCCGATCTTCTTAATAGAGCTACAGAAGACCAAGCTAAGGAGATTCTGGTGCAACAAACAGGAGATGTAGATCTAGGTAATGTCACTACCCTTTCTGGTTTTACTGACACCGTATTTGGCAATAGAGCTAGAGCTATTACTGTTGCCGCTGCTAATAACGGGGGCACGAGTGCTGGTCAAGAAAATACCTTAGGAGCTTGGGGTCAATTTATTGTTGGCGTATCTAATAAAGATGCTAAATCCAATGATTACGGACATTCAGCGTTTAATTTAGGTGGCGTACTCGGTGTTGATGTTGCAGTTACTGAAGGCGCAGTAGTTGGTATCGCTGGAGGTATTGTCAGTTCTGATATTGAGTATACAGGAATCAAAAAAGAGGATACAGCTTCGATGCTATCCAAAGTAATGTCTCTTTACGGATCTTACGAGTTTGATAACGCGGTTGTGGTAAACGTCAGAGGTTCTATTGGTTCTATTGCCATAGAAAACAAATCTAAGAGAACAGTGGCTATTGATGCGCAAACTGCGCAAGCTTCGTACAAGATTGCTAAATCTTCTCCTTCAGTATCAGTATATGGCGCTGACATGAACGTAGGATATAGATATGCGGTATCTGATGTAGCTTCTGTTATTCCTATGATTGGAGTTAAATACTCTTGTAATAACGTTAGTGATTTTGAAGAAAAAGAAGCTGACAACATGAATCGTAAAATTAGCGCGTACAGTGCGTCTAGTTTAGAGGGAGTTGCTGGATTAACTCTTGCTACAGAAGTTGAGTTAAGTGATGGTATGACCATCAAACCAGAAGCTCACATATCTACAAGTTATCAGTTCTCTGATACTAGAGATGCGGTTAAAGTGAAGTATGATGGATTGGCTAACCCTATAGAATTAAAGCACGTAGCTGATAGCGACAAAGGTATGCCGGTGAATTTTGGTTTCAGCGTATCTGGTAAAGTTTCTGATGCTGTAGATTTAAGTGTTGGTTATGACAATACTATGTATTCCAAGACTACTGGTCACCAAGGATTCATTAAACTTCGCGTAAGTATGTAATAAATTTCTCAAATCTTTTATGAAGGTTTTTATTGGTAATTTGAAATAATAATAATAATAAAACCTTCGTTTTAAGATTTGAGAAATTTTCTCTATAAAGGATTTGTTTTAAGACTTCTCTTATTCTATTTAGTGTTTGTGATGATACTAGAAAACTAAAAGAGAAGTTTTTTTTATTTTTATGTAAAATAAAAATCTCAGTATTTCGTCTAAGAAAAATTTGGGAACCAATAATACGCATTACAGAACGATAATCTGACCAAAACTGAAGCATCAAACCAGAGCACATCTATCCTGCCATGGTGTGACACAAGAAATAATTATCGCAGAAAAATGTTTGCAGCAATCCACTTGTATTGTCGTTGCCTCTACTTTTTAGATACTCTTCTCTCTCCAGTAGCATCAAACCTTCAAGTGTTATTACTGCAAATTCATCAAAGCTAAACTGATTCTGGTTCGCATATAAGTTTTTCAGTCCTGCATGCATCATTCGCTCTACTTGACCTTGTCTTGTGCTTTGTAACATGATATCATCGCCTCAAGTTAGTTGTAAAAAATTATACTATAATCTATAGCTCAATTTTACATAATCACTTTGACGTTGCCATTCTGAGGCGTATATACAGACGAATGAAAGGTCACAAAAGAATAAAATAAAAAAAGGGATCCAAAAACAACAATCGAAAAATATATTTTTCAAAATATGTCTTTAAATCCCTTATAAATTAACACTAAAGTTTTGAATAAAACAAGAATACAAAACTTTAGATAGTAACCATATTACATAAAAATAACGGAAAGATTGCGCTTCTAATTAAATTAAAGAGCAAATCTTATTCCGGCTTTTACAGCAAAATTAGCGGTAGCAGGAGTTCCGATGTTAGCTTTTAACGCAGTTTTAGATGCTTCTACTTGAGCGGTATTGGCAGTAGAATCGCTACCTTCAACATCACTACCAATCTTACCAAGATATGTATAGTATGCGCCAACATCTACGCTTACGCCTTCAGTTACTTCAACACATACACCTGCTCCTACGCTAAACGCTGGGTTCCAAGTAGGTTTAACATTTATATCTTTTACTGCATCAGCTTTAAACTTATCCTTAGCTGCGGCTACAGCCTTGTCTGCTGCGTCAAGTTTTGTTTTAGCTTCGGTTGCTGCTGTTTTTTGTTGATCAGTAGCTCCTGCTGCCTCAGAGGCGGTTTTTGCTGCTTCAGAGGCGGTTTTTGCTGTTGCTGCTTCGGTTGTTGCCTTCGTAACTTCAGCATTCGCATTTACCTCAGCGTCAGTAGGTGCGGGAGCATTGAAAGTTGCAGATAGGCGACCAACCCCGCCTGCTGCAGAAACGAATATAGCACCTCTATCTCCTAGACTAATAACATCTAGCACCGCTCTCACCATACCAGTCATAACTGAAGTTCTAAGCATACCAGCTTGAGTACCGGATGTTGTATTTGTTGTATTTGTTGGTGTGTTAGATGAGGTTTTTTTAACATCTATTTTATCGCTTTCAAAATCATATCCAGCTGTAACACCAATTCTTACGTTACTCATCACTCCGTAATCTACCCCTAGGTAACCTCCGAATGAAGATCCAGAAACCGCGTCAGAAGCGCCAATTCCAACAAAACCAGAAGAAGCCGCTGTAGATCCACCAGGATTGAATGCATATATCTTATTTTGTATGTTGTATCCTCCACCAAGCGAAAGAAATACATCTCCTTCCTGTGCATTAGCGGACGTAGAAAACGCAGCAGTAGTTGCAGCAATTAATAAAGCTTTTTTAATACTCATATAAATTCTCCTTTATTCTTAATTAGAAATATAATATACTTAAATTTAAACAAGCGTATTTTAGTAAAAACAGCTGGATTCAACAATCCATTCCAAATACATCTTATTGAGTGAACTTATAGCACATAAATATTCATCTTGATAGCTAAAATGCTTTGCTAAGTAATTTTTTGTTGTATTATTATTTAATCTTGTGTGAATTTTGCCACAACAATTTCCATATTTTTATGTTTCTAGATGGTTTTATTGCTCAGGAATTATGATTGATTTTTATACCTATCAGCTTATAACATAAGGTACTTAGCTCATTCAATCTTTCTTTAACAGATTTTATATTCAATCATTATATTTATAATAAAAATATATCTATATGAATTATTATGTTTTACAACATTATAATTATACTAGACATTATACTTTAATACATATTACAATAATATTAACCTATATAGTAATTTACAGTTAATAGGTCTTGATATGAGTAATAAAAATCGAAGTGCTATCGTAACAGGCTCAACGAGTGGTATAGGATTTGGTATTTCCGAATCTCTTGCTAAAGCCGGTTATAATCTTCTAATTAATGGACTTGACAAGGAAGAGAGCGTAAAACCAATTCTTCAAAAACTATCAGAATATAAAACTAATGTTTTATATTCAAGGATCGATATATCCAAATCAGATCAAATTTCTGAAATGATCGAGAAGTGTGATATAGAGTTCGGTAGCGTAGATATAGTTGTTAATAACGCTGGAATCCAATTCTTGTCTTCTATTGAAGATTTTCCTTTTGAAAAGTGGGATAGCGTTATTGCTACAAATCTTTCTTCGGTTTTTTATACAACAAAATTTGCGCTTCCAATTATGAAACGTAATAATTTCGGAAGGATAATCAATATCGCTTCTACCCACGGTCTTGTGGGCTCGAAACATAAAAGCGCATACGTGGCTTCAAAGCATGGAGTTTTAGGGATAACAAAAGTTATAGCCATAGAGACTGCAGACTTTGACATCACTTGTAACGCAATCGCTCCTGGTTGGGTTGATACTCCGTTAGTGCAAAAACAGATAGAAATATTAGCAGATAAGGAAAAGATCAGTTACGAACATGCCTTAGAAAAACTAATTGGCGAAAAGCAGCCAAAGAAAAAATTTACTAATGTTTCAGACATAGGTGCGATGGTTGTTTTTTTATGTAGCGAACACTCAAAATCAATGACCGGATCTATAATTACTATGGATGGAGGATGGACAATACAATAAATAATATAAATAATTTTTTTAAATAAAAAATGAGGATTATATGGGATTTTTTGATGTAATAAGAACTTCAATGAACATGATTAGTAGATTGTTACACAGACAACAAGAAGATACTAGGGATAAAGATGATTATGATTATTTTATACCTTTCGCCTTTGGAGATGATGTAGAGACTGTATTTCAAGGTGCAGTACAAGACATTCCTCTTGCTTTGCGCACAAAGGCTGAACAATCGATTCAGGAAAATCCAGAAACAGGATTAGCAGCTGTATCCGCATTGCATCAAGGAATATCAATAGAAGTACGTGGAATTAATAAAGCATTATTCTTAGAGCTTTCTGGTGCGATTGTTGAAGGTAGAGTAGTTGATCAAAAGGCTAGAGATGATGCGCTAAGACATATGTCAGGCCTATTTACAGTGCAAATAGGGAAAGACAAAATTAGCAGCCACAATATAGAAGATATTGCAAAAGTAATCAAGGATAAAAAACCAGAACAATTAGCAGGTATCTGGGATAAACTTTCGGAGCAACATCTTGTGAGAATGATTGATTACGCAAAAGCACACAACATTATAGAAGCTGACCAAAGAACGCAATTAGCTTTTATGCATGCGGTTACTACGCATTTTGGACTTGATCCAACAAAAGCCGCATTAGTGTTAGTGAAAAATATCGATGATGAAACTAGAACAGAAGATGTCGCTAAAGCAATGCTTAAACATTCCGCAGATCCAACTGAAATGCCGTCAAAACACAAGGGTATAGAACAAAAAAATGCTGAGGGTCTATTGTATGGAACAATAGCTGGGATACATCAAGGTAAAGGACTTGATTCTGACGCAAAAGGTTCTGCACAATTGCAGGCTGATTATAATCTTAATCCAATTCAAGCTGCTAAGAGTACTCTAGAGATAAAACAAAACAGAGGTTTAAAAGATGATATAGAAGCAGTATCAGACTTACATAATCTGCTTAATAGCCAAAGAGACGAAAACAAAAAACTAAATAACAAAACAATAGTTGGAATGATTGTTGAAGCTCTAAAATCATTTATTGATGCAGTTGTTCGTTTATTTGAAAGCGCTGTAAGATGGGCTGAAAATACTAGAGGTCCAGATGTAAGTGTGCCTTATAAGTTAAAAAGTGCAGATAGTCCAGAACGCAGAGCTAATGTAGTTGTCGATATTATGCAAGACAATATGCGCGGAGCTGATCCAACAAGACATGCAGCAGAATTTGCAAAAACGCATGGCATTTCTAAAAATGTTGCAGAAGTAGCAATTATGGAAGCTAATTTGAGAGTAGAAAATGGAGGACAGCCACATGATGCATTTGCTAAACTCGCTACACAAAAAGGTCGCAAAGAGTTATTGGGTGAATGGGAGCCAACAAAACATGACGCAAAAGTGTATAGAGCAATTACCCAATATATAGTCGCAGATCAAATTGGACGCACTTCGGAAGAAAGAGCGGCTATAAAACTAGATGCAGCTAAATTACTGCAGGAAGCGCAGAGTGGAGGAGTATCTAGCGCTAGACTCGGTCTTCCTGAGCGTGAGCTGCATATGTTAGAAAATGCGCGTAAAGCTCACACAACAGGAATGCCAGTTTTAGATATTGCGCGCGAGCATTGCGATGGCACAAACACATTAAGTCATGATTCAAATCTTATTCTATCAGCGAAAAGGGATATATTATCACAAGCGCGGTATACCAGAGCACCTTTCACACTTGCTGACGAAGCAAGAAGAACATTTGATAAGCACATGCAAGATGGGTACAAAATGCCCCCTGAAGTAAAAAGGAACGCAACGGATCAAATATTACAACTAGCTGATATATTACCGAAAGAAACTCACGACTCAGGACGTACAGTGAGAGAACATCTAGCAGATATCTGGAAAATAGAAAAAAGGGATGTAGACGCTGTATTGGTTCAGCAAAAAAATAAGACGCAAACAAGTGAACAAAGACTTGACTCGATAATAAATGATTTAGAAAGAAAAAGTCAAGAAAGAGCTGCTGAAAGAGAAAAGTCTATATCAGCGCAAGTCAAGAGAGCTGTAAAAAATGTTGGTAGAGATGGATCAGCATCAATAGGAGCTTATTAATAAGAGTTTTATATATAGAGGGAAGTTTTATATAAATGAGTTAGCTTCTAAATCTATATACACTAAACTAAGCTCAAGCTTATTTATTTAATATGAGTTTGAGCTTTTAAAATAAAAACTTAATATTAACGAGGAAAATGATATGGCTGGAGGTAGTGAAGATCAAAAAAAGAAAGGTTTTTTGGACAAAATAGCTACTGCTCTTGGATTTGGAGAAGAGGCAGAAGTAACAAAAGCCGCAGAAAGAGAGGAAGTTAGGAGAGAGGCTGTGAATGTATTCAAAAGAATTGGCGGTAATACTGATCGTGAAGCAGAGAAAAAAAGACACGCCGCTGCTGAAACATATGCAAAAAATGCAGGCGTAAATACAAAGCAAGCTAGGCATATGCTTGATGAAGCTATGAAGCAAGGTACGATCGATGATTTAGTTGGTAGAGAAGGGAAGAACGCCGCAAGGGAAGAGGTTAGAAATGCAAAGCCTGATATTTTAGGTAAGATCGATAAAGGGGTAAAAGAAGCAGCGAGTGCTGTTAAAACTGGGGTAAAAGAAGCAGCGAGTGCTGTTAAAACTGGGGTAAAAGAAGCAGCGAGTGCTGTTAAAAATAATACTGTAGGAAGGGCTCAAGAATGGAATAAAGAGCGCAAGGACGCAAAAGCCGAAGAAAGAAAGGGCGCTAGAAATGATGCTGTAGGCGCATTCAAAGATATTACCGGTACTGATCGTGATGCAGAGAAAAAAAGACAAGCCGCTGCTGAAACATATGCAAAAAATGCAGGCGTAAATACAAAGCAAGCTAGACATATGCTTGATGAAGCTATGAAGCAAGGTACGATCGATGATTTAGTTGGTAGAGAAGGGAAGAACGCCGCAAGGGA
>JBAMIF010014909.1:0-36565 GCA_037177315.1 Hephaestus fuliginosus
TATATATATATTATAAAATTAAACTTACAGCACTACTGGGTAATGTGTATGTAAAGTCAATTTAATGTTTCATATTACACAGGTTCACAGTAGTATGGAAAACAGTCACAAGCAGACATTTAGGTAACAAAATAGGGTCAGGATATTTTGATTTTCACCAGCCTAACTTTCAACTTCTTGCAGAAACAGCCAAGTGGAAACATTACTGATAATTCCAGCAGGCATCACTAAAACAAGAGGCCTGTTAAAGGTGCAGTTGATGGTTAATGGTCCTCATCTTGCCTCAATTTTTCATTCCAATAAAGAAATTAATAGGTGGGACATCTCACCGTAAGGTGTATTTTCATGTCAATTTATTCTGATTTCAATAAGCAAAGACTTTAACTCCAATATTGTCCATAAAGAGGTGTATTGTAACTATATCTGAGCATTTTTAGGCATGTCAATATTCTGCTCACATTGTGTTTTAAATAGGCAGTCAGCGTCAGTCTCCTCAGGCACTTTTGTGGAAACATGATAAAGTATTGGAGCATAATGAGCCAATATATGGCAACTACACCATTCTGAATAGATAATACCCCTCTATTCTGAGAGGAGAAAGGGCGGACTCTTGTCAACATTAAAGTTGCAGCTCCTTTTGCACGAATATTATTTGCAAGAAATGAAGTGATTTGAGTTACACCGATAGTAATGTATTTCAGTCAATTGGCCCTATTTTCATGGCAGCACAAGGACTGGCACAAGTTGCACCACAACACATTGGTATGTTCTTGACCTTGAAATGCACTTAGGCCATTTGGTATTTTCATTTGCATGCAAATGAGGAAGTGGCAGTCGAGTTCTTGGTACTCGGTGATAACTGAGTCTGGCTATGCACCGAAAACGGATGTCAGAGGATGCATGATGGCATGATGGAAATACAAAGCAGCCTCTGTGTCTCTTTCTCTCTCTGTCCTTTCCCAGACACACAGATAAAAAAGTTACCAAAATGAAAAAGAGGTTCAGCACCATGGACAGCAACATGGCTCCCTCCAGCCTTGGGGAGGAAGAATATAGGGATGTTTGAGATGATCTGAGCATTCAAATTCAACTTTTACCACAGAAACATTTGTATGTGTCCTTACGGCTGTACAAATGTGTTGAATGCATTTTCTCTCCCTCATAAAAAAATGTGCAAAGCCTTACATTTTCTTTAAATAGGTTTGAAGCCTTTTCTCCTTTATTATTGCACTGCAGAGTGTTAGAGATTATATTTGACAAAAAACATACATCATGTCAGCCCCTCTTCTCTTGGTGTGCATGTACATCCCTGGACACATGATTGAAAAGTTACTCTAAAGCACCACTGGAGAAAAGGTCCACAGGATACTTTTTCCCTCTCCTGCTCTGGAAGATATTGAACACTACTGCTGGCAATCAGTAAAATATTGCCTCTATATACATAAACAAAGCTGTATTATTATAGAATTAACCTTGATAGAAATCCAAAGGTGAGTTTGAAGCCTTACATACGATGCTCTACATAAACACACAGGTTCAATTAGTAAGGTTGTTACTAAACTACTTAGTATTCAGATTTTGTCTCAGACAGCTCATTGCCATCAGAATACCTTAAGCAGGACAGCATGGTGCTGCTTGTAAAGTACTGATTGTAAGATTTATTATCAGCACTGTGGCAGCTATTTAGCTGATCCAAAATGATTTATGAAACTTAACCATGCCCAACACATTTTAGCAATTTCCAAATACAGAGGATCTGCCAATTATAATATTTCATCATCTGCTGAACTTAAATAATAATAAAAAGTCATTTCAGTCAATGTCCATCCCTATCTGACACAGCAACAGTATGTTTTTCTGCAAAGTACCACCAGATGGCATTGTAGACCCGTGTAAAATAAACACAATTTCAAGTCTATCGTGTCTTTCATACAAACAGCCATAGACAATAAGCACTATTTTATGTGCAAAGCATGAGAATAGATAAGAAATAAAAACTAAATATAAATACACTATGTGATATATACAGTATTTAGAGTGTATATGTGCACTATATTATATATAATGTCTTGTTACTTACAACACAATAAAATAGATATTTCATTAGAGCCACTCTCTTTAAATATACATGTATGAAAAAGAAAAAAATAAGTTTCTGTAAATATAAGATGCTTCATCTTCTTGCATGCTTTGCAACTAGGTCTGAGCCAGCCATAATACGTTGGGTTGAATTATAGCAGATTGACTCCTTGTTCATTATCTATGCCTGATAAACAGTCTATGTGAGAATCCAGCAGCATGAAAGCAGCATGATACCCTGAACTATGCTCTAAAAACCAGTTCGCTCCTCCAGTTTTACAGATTTGATGACATGCACTATCAGCATCCGCAGATAACTCTTCATTCTTGCATGAAAACCTTCCACCTGCAGTACATATTTTTAAAACTTCCAATACGAAGTTGGATCCCTCAAAGGAGACTTTTAGTGTTATAGACGTCATAATTCATGCAGCATTGGTGCTACAGGGGGCGGCAGAGACCCACTGTGAACCCTCCGTTTTTTTCCTTGCAGTATTTGTAGTATTCAAATGAGAGAAAGATAGTAAAGTAACTGCCTTAATTACAACACAAAGTTCACTATTAATTTGTCAATTGTCATTCTGCATCATCTCCTCAGAGGAGCTTGACAACCTGATATGATGGCTGATGTTTATTAACCAAAATGAAACTGATCCAGAGCTCGAAATGCCAACTGGCAGTATCATTATTTTTCTTAATGCGGCTGTCAAAAACCAAAAGTGCACGTCTTGCCGGCATGCATGTGTGTGCGTTCAGAGCTGGTGGTCTGTGAAAGGAAGAGTCTGCTGGTTCAAACGCAAGCTCACATCATCTGTATGGGCGAGGGTGCAAGAGTCAGCTGGTGCTTGTTAGTAAGCAGTGCTGTCAGTTTCTGCTGCTCTCTCTTCCTGCATGTTGTTCATATGAGAGACGAACAACGTGCAAAAGACAACAGCAAGAGGAGGAAAACATGCAGGAAGTGTGAGAGATACTGGAGAGCGGAGGTTTGACAATGAGATGCAAAAAGGCTCAAAGATTGTGTTCTGAGAGAAAGCCAAGACCCCAGCTGTGCCCCTGCTCCCACTCAGCACACATGTATGCACATATGCAGGTCCACCCACACACACAGTCGGCCTGTGCTTATTTGTGTTAAAAAACAAAAGCAGCATATTTGAGCTGGCCAAATAGACCAGCAGTAATTCTGACAGCATATTGACAGTGTATATAAACAGCTGAACCATCAAACTCAACCTCAGTGAAGAACCATTTTCATTGCATGAAATGCAGAATTACCCATCATGCAAAATAGATCTCATAATAACATTATAGCTGTGCAATATAATCTACAAGCCAAGTCAGGCAAAATAATTAGTCATGTAATGGCTAGGCAGAGGTGTGACATCCTATGAGTGAATGTTTTCAACTTTCAACAAATTTTCAATTTCCAACATAATACATGTTTATGTAAAATTCTGATACATATTAGGTATTATTTTATTCATTTGTTAATACACCTCAGAGGTACCTAAAGATCATCTCAACTCTCACATTTGCAGTTTCCAGAATAATGCATAATATTCTTTCTTGATTTATGGACATCCTTGGCAAGTTAGTCCACCTCCCTCTGGAGTTTATCTATTCTTAGAGTGAATATAAGCCTCTCAGAGAGGAAACAGTAGTTTTGCCTGTCAGGTTTGACATGTATGATGATTAAGAGATTCACTCTGGCAACCCACTCCTGCCTCCAAACATGCACAGCACGAGTGAAGCCCGATAGCAGAGTTGCGGCATCATGTTTGGGATGAAAAAAGGAAAACTGTCACCTTGTGGAATTGAACTTGTTCTTTTCAATTTGCAGTCTGTATTTTGGGCCCTTCTCAACAGCACCTGCAAATGCATTAGTCAGAAAGTCCAGCGTAATCAGGAGAATTCTGCATAATTCAGCTCTGAGTTTGTGCCGTGTTTAATTTGTTCTTGCACCCCACTCAGGGGGGAGTACTGTTTGTCAGCATGTTTGCTATTGACCAACAAGTGAACATGAGCAGTTGTCCTATTGCATTTGGCTCTCCTGCCTCTGCAGTGTTCTCAGGCTTTCGCTGTGTGCTGTATTTTATATTACAAGTTTATGTCCTTGCTTTTTCACAGTTGGGGCATTGTGATGCTCTGCAATGTCGCACAGAGGCCGTGTTGCATAACCACTTTTCATTCTCAACCTCAGAGACAACCTCGATACAACAAAACTTATGCTTTTTTGTTTTTTTTTCACCACAGATCTTTTAGGATTTTTACATTGTCTTTTTCGTGTATGTATTTTCTGCTGCCTGTAATCATTTCATGGCATGTGAAGCATGCAATGGTCAGGGGTGCCCTGGTTGGAAATGTGTGGGAGGAGATGGCTGCTGTTACTGTTTACCATAGTATTTCCACTGTGGAGGCAACTAAATGATCCAGAATAAGCTGACATTTTAAATACATGCGCAGACTGGATGAAAAAGAGTAAAGACAAAGGATGGCAGTGGGCACCAAAGGAGAACTTTTCTTCTATTATTATATACTTGATTAAAATTAATTCCATCTGGGGACCATCAATGCCTCTATTAGCACATGAAAAATCTCTCTCTTGTGAATTAATTCATCAGAGGTCACCCAGAGTCAGACGAGATATAAGCTGATCAAGGGAACTTGTAATGTTTTTTCACTAAAGTTTGCAGACGTGTTGAGTGCGATGACCCCTAGAGCTCTGTGGACAATGTCATGTCAGATAAACACTCTATTTCTAACCTCCCCAAAAACCCTCCATCATCTCCACACAGTGGGGTATTGATTGGTGAAGAAAGTGCATTTAATTTCTCTCTCAGCGTGTCGGCTGTGCCCAGCTGTCCTTCAGACCCCCTTTTCTCTGCTTAATGGAATATTCCAGAGAGAGTGAGAGGCACATGCGGGGAGAAAAAGAATGAGTAGATATGCACCTTCAACACCTACACCCCACGGGGAACGCTGATTTGATGAGCTCCTGTCATGAAAATCACATAGCAGTGATGCACTTGGGAGTTTTTCTTTCCACCACTCGTTCATTGTGCCATTTGAATATGATTAATCTTTTGTGTAGGGTGGTGCTTGGAGTACGTTGTCTGGATTTCTGCATGTAAGATGGAGGGTTTTCTCCAAGCAGTTTCAAAAGCTCAACAAAACATGACATTAATGAAAAGTGTGCAGAGAAGTGGCACTCCTTTCCACAATATGTATTAGTAATATTGTCTCTCAGTGTTTTTGACATTTCAAGGTGCTTTCCATGTAAAAAGAGTGAAATTCCAGGGTTTTGCCCATGAAACCAGAAACCTGATGTTAACAGTGAGGAAAAAGATTCATGAGGTGTGTATTTATTAGGTCAGTGTTGTCTTGCATCAACAACTGATCGACGAAAACAGGCATATATGTTGGTATCTACAGTATATTTGCATTCACAGATGGGTGATAAATAAAGGAAAAACCCTGAAGAAATTATTGGAGAAAGATGCAGCAACAAATGCAAATGCACAAAGGTTTACTGAATGGTTTAAAGAATATGAAAATGAATTGTGTGAGTTGTAATTGGACGTATACTTTTGTTTTTATGTAAAATGTAAAATCTGCAAAGTAAATACTATGTCGGCCGAATAAATGCAGTGGAATAAAAAGTGAAACACTTCCCTCTGAAATGTAGTTTAGAAGAAATATATTAGCATTAAGTAGAAATACTTACTCAAAATTGTGCTTAAGAAAAGTACCTGAGTAAATGAACGTACCCACTTATATCTGTAACATTGTGGGGATGTCAGTTTCTTACATAGCCAACTAGCTGCTGAGCTATAATCATGAAAAAAAAAAGCGACAGAAAAATGGCCACAAAATATGGTGATAAGCATTGATAAGATTGACGCAGTTGTACAAGTTCTTGTAATAAAAACGAAATCTAAATCTACACATTTTTCTGATCAATTAAAAAGTTACCACTAATAAATCAAATTGCTACTTTAAAGGGGAAGTGCATTAATTTTGCACACCATTGTCTGTTTAAAGATCTTGGATGTGCTAGTGTACATGTCAAAAACATTCTGGCAAAGTTGGGTCTGAAGACTACAAGCATGAAAATAGATTAAAAGTTAGTAGAGTTAAAAAGAAGTGAGCTCACCAGACCTCTGTAGCCTGCCCCTCATCTTTGCTTGAGGCTAAATTTGTAGCAACTAGCACACTGTAAAACACCCATATCTCTGACCGAAACAGTCTTGCTGTTTTGTTGGTAATATAGGTACCAAGTTTTAGCAAGGTAGAAGAGTGTGTGGAATAAAAGAGATGAGATCTCTGGCTCTGCATCACTGATTAAGCTTTTTAGTTTAACTGTCTGTTGTGAGTCTGACTGCCTTATTCTGTAAAAGTGCAATGGTAAATCTCTGCAGTCTTTCAAGTTTCTAATAAAAAAAATGTACTTTTAGTGCAAATCATTCAGGATGCAACTCCTCTGCCAAAGTGAAAAAATTGTGTAGTTTGCAACAAACGTCTTCCAAGTAGTGCATTACGAGGACTTATGGGCTTGTTTTTGTTTTTGCTCTGCAAGAAAGGAGCATTCATCTTGTGTAATGTAACTGAAAATTGAGTTTTACATTTTCTGAGCTTTTAGCTAGTTGACACCTCCTGCCCTTGGGAGTGTTTGTGGATTTCGGAGTACAACCATATGTCTCCTAAGGGGATGGTATTCCCATGTGCTCTTTATTTTTTCTCGGTAAACCTTCCTCTGGGACTTTTACAACCACATCCAGCCTCATTATAAGTAAGGATGACATCATGTGCAGTCCTCTGTCTCTCCCTGAGGGCTCAGTGTCGAACAGTGTTGCTAGGATCACTCATAAACACAGGAGAGTTACCCCTATAGGCCATCCTATAAACATCTGCACATCTGTTATGATGGAAAGAATACACTGTGAATACAACTCAAAGCTGGCAAGTTAAGTTGAGTCATATCTGCGAATAGAATAAATGGAAGAATTTGAATATTTTCACTGTCTAAAGCAAAATAAAACACTCAAAAGATATAAAGCAATATACAGAATATTACATAATACAAAAAAACCCCTAAAAAGACAGATTCTGATCTTCATCAGTGGCCTTAATACTATTTTATCATCACATATTGTTTACACTAAATATCAAGTATTATTTAAAATAATTATGTGTTTGAGTTGATTGTATGGATCACTTCCATATATCCCTCATAAGCCAATAAAACGGCAAGATTAACACTGATTGAAGATATCACACCTCCTGCCAAGTTCTTGGCAGCCGGGAAGAAAATGTTTGCCGAGTCGATGTGACTTTTAACCAGAATGCCCCCTCGGGTTCAGGACTGGGATTGGAGTGAAAGGTTGTCTATAAAATATGCATGTCACACTAGGGGCTAGTGGCAGAGTAAGTGTGTGAGTGTGTGTTTTTTTCTGTGCGTGTCTGTGTGATGGGCAGGGTGCTGAGGGATTACTTGAGAGCTGGAGAGGTGCAGAGGTGTAGTTTAAAACACGGTCACAATCTGTGAGTGGATTTATACTGTGACTGTATGGAATTGCAATACAGCCATAATTCAAATGAAAATGTAGATCCACACTAGTATTTTGTGCACAAAAAATTTCCACCATGGGATGTCCCACTCTGCATTTTCGTGTTCTAGTGCACATCATATACCGATATTGAAATGTAAAGTCAGTCTCATACTTAAAATTCTTATCCTCAATGGCACACCTCTGTCATAATTTATAAAGAAAACAGGGAGTCCAGACAGAATCACAAATCTGTCTGCTGTCTCTCTTTTTACTGATTATGCACACACAGCATCTACCAGGGAAGCTTTTTATTTTGTATTATTTAGAATAAGCGCCTGGTTTTATCCCTTCATTTGGCTTTTATATGGCATGTTTCCTAATAAAGTTCTTTAAATATACATTTCAGTGAATATTTAAGGCACTTCCAAGAACTTTCATTTGTGTTGATTTTGGCAGCCCCTGTGGACAAAAGCAGTAGTGTTTCTCCACTGCCATGTTTAAAGATGTTATTCTGACTCGCACATGCATTTGTAAGGAAACAAGGGAAAGAAAGGCAGCATTTTTTAAATCCTTTTTTGTTGTTTGCAAACTGTTTGCTGCCGTAAATAGCTTCATCTGATTTTGCGGGGATTCACACCCAGTAGCATGCATTAAGAATAACTTCGTATTCCCCAGTCTTCACAAGTATTTACCTACTCATGTAGGTCATATATGAGAATCAATATTAAACTGAAACAGTTTCATAACCAGTTAAAACTCCATGTAATGGGATTAAAACAGTATTCATTATTTATTTTCTTGGCCACATGGGTGCAACCGAAAAAGCTGTAAACACAGCACAGTTTATAATCACTGCAGGAGGAAATCATAAAGTAATTTCCCCTTATAATTGATTGGATAATTGTTATGCCAACAAGTATCTCATCTACACATACAAAAGACACAGAGCAACATTAGCATTCATCGGGAGAGTTGAGTGCAGCAATTGCAATTAGCTATTTTAAGGTGGAGTGTGTAGATCAGAGGTACACAGAAGATAGGCTTGTTTCAGTGGATATTTTACTGCAGTAATTTAAAAAATAAACAAATACAAAACATGTAAATATGCCTTTAGAGTTTTTTTAGTTTCAAGAGTTCAGTGTTTTCAAGTTGGAAGGAAAGCAGATAAAAAATAGTTCAGTCCATTCCAGCTTCCATGCAGCTATAAGAAGTGTGCAGGGTAAAGAAAGAGCTTATGGTGACAAGAGGAATAGAAATCCAATATTATCTCTTTTAACTCTGTTTTGGCCTCCACCAACCTCCGAGGGGAATATCTGGCTCTTTAGCTGCTAAATACTTCATAGTATTCACTAGCTAGTTGCTAGCTGTCTACTGTTAGGTCCTGGGCAGTTTACATAGAATTTATCGATTGTTAAAATAAAGATATTGATCAGAGCAGCTTTAATGTCTTATGGTTTTGGCAGATAATGTGCATAACTTCTGTCTTAATTGCTTAATAGTATTGTCAAGGGGTCTGTTGGCCCCTGTGACCCTGAGTGCTACTGTATGTTGTCAAGGGCAAAAGCTCCTTGGAGGATGTCTCAAGGTAACCTGGTCCAAAGTGAATCTGAATCTGATTTTACAGCCTGTATCCATGGAGCTAGGTCAGGCTCACCTCTTTGAAACAGCGTGGGGCGAGGGCGCATGACCCTCAAGAAGGAGTTCGGTGTGTTGGATGACAGGAGAAGGTGGGGGGCTTTGGCAGATTGATCCCTGGATTAAGACTGACTGACAGAGAATATCCTCTTGCAGCTTGTACAGGATGCTGATGTGAGACATATTTGAGCTCACCTCTACAGAGAACTCTCAGACAGGGCTGGACTCTCCTTTGCTGGAGCTCCAAGATGAGATGCACCCGGCCGGCTTCGTGATAGTCAGAGGCCCCCACCTTAGTTACACTGCCCTTCATTGTTTCCACATTTATCCCGCTGCACAACAGCAGAAATGTAAGGGCATTGCTGTACTGTACTTGCCAGTACAGTGAAAATATGAACCCATCCCTGAAAAGATTCTTCCGTAGCTATAGGGAGCAGCTGGCATGAAATATAAATTCAGCTGCCGTAGCGGGTGAAAACATTTGTGCCTGAGTACTCCATCCTGCTTCTGTGTCAGGCCATGAATATATCCGGGTAGAAAGCTTTCAACAGTTTATCTTCTTCTGTGCGATCTAGGTATTCGAGGAGAAACGACAAACATACTTGAAGGGAGACAATCCACTTATAATCGTTTACTCAGAGGACAGTAGCTCATCACATAAGCTTTAATGCACACTCTAGATCAGGTGAAAGAAAAATTTAATTTTGGTATCAATTTTTTATGGTTGAGAAAAAAGCCCCGCAGCAGCTCAGTAAGATGTTCCATCGCTGAACCATTCGCTCAACCTTTTAGTGACACCAACGCAACCAAACCAAAAGCAGAAGAACTGCTCGGCCACAAATCCCTCTTAATAAAACACAGACATGCAAGTACACCACTGTACAGATGGAATCACTGGATGATGGTTCAGGATAATGTCACCTCTCGCTGCACTGCCAACCCCTTTTGTTGGTTGCTAGGAGACAACACTGTAGTGCCTAAAGGTTTTCAGAGATAGTGTAATGTTCTAAAGCCCTACTTTTTTTTTTCAGCGTGAGAAACATGTTTGCAAAGATGGAGGAATTTTCCGAGCATCAGTCAAAGGGAGTCTGCCAACACACGTAAACGGTAATCGCAGGTATAAGCTGCTGAAGCGTGTGGCACAGATATTGTTCGGCTAAAAGAGTGACGTGCCTCAGTATCGTGAACAGCAACTTTCTGTGATGTGGTTATGTTACAGTCAAGAGAAGATAAGGATTACATACACTGCATGATTATACAGAGGGGTTAAAAAAAGGCTTTCAAGTTCATCTTTCTCTCTGTCAGTGTTTCATTTTAAATAATTCGTGTGTTCCTCCTCCAGTGGGGGGCAGTAAAGGTCTTTATCAGGTTGATACTCATTCAATGGAAACTTGATTGTTCTTTTCCCTCCACTCCTATATTCCTCATTATGTTTCAATCTTATGTCTAGCCACTCAAACTATGTTCCCAAAACAGAACTGTGGCAAACACACCAGGAAGTCTGTTGGAGAAGACCCGTTCCAAACACCAATTTGGATGAAAGGGGAATTTCCTAGGAGGCCTTTTTATGTTCTTTTTTCCATGAAATCCCCACCCCAAGTCCCAACCCCCCAAAAATCATTATGTGCAAAATATTTGCTTCAAACAACTCTGAAGATAGGGGGCTTGTTTAACTTACAGGAACGTCTTTAAAGCTTAATTTTAGCTTTAGAGCACAGAAGTTACTATAATTTCTCCAGGTCTGACCCCTGGTCAGTGACACTGTAAGCATTAGATAAAACCAGGTGCATTTTTTTTTAGCCAAAAGATACCAGAGAAGTTATGGGAGGGAGCATCAGAATTGAAAGGACAGTGAATAGAAACATCTCGGCACATAACAGTGATAGGATCCATAAGATTTGATCATAATCTCTTGAGAAATGAGTAACAGAAATCAGAGATTTTCTTGATAGTGATGTAATAGAGAAGCAAAGTCTTTGATCTTATCCACTGAGCTTTAAGCATCTCAATTGTAAGCTCACTAGACCCGACCCAGAATGCATTTTTGCACATGATTGTTTTCATATGGAGTTTTTCTAAAATAGTTTAATTGGAATGCAAGTGAATTGATTTGCAAGCTGCAACTTTTGTCTTAAATTATTCAGATAAGACTACAAAGAAATCCTGATGTGACTGACTTTGTTGCCAACATCTATGAAAGCTACTCTGAGATTCTTATTAATGCTAAACTACTGCTATGAAACAATCGTGACTTTAGACTGGCTACAGCCAGCAGTCGTGGCTGCATATGAATGGGAATGGTTTTATGTACATTTTGCAGGAGAAACACATTCTTTACATGCACGTTTATTTCCAAAGCTTGTCTATCACATCACTGCATTGTCATGTTGCTCCCCCTAATTACTTTATATCCTCTTTTTCTGGTTACACAGCCCCAGAAGCCAAAAGATGCCTCGAAGAAAGATGCAGTATCAGAGGTGCAATTTAATATCTGCTCTGTAAACTGACGAACTTGCCTGGAAGGAGGACAAAGAGTGAACAGCACTGCAAGCATTATGGTCTCACATCAGCTTCTAAGACTGATACACTGGACTGAGAAGAACAGAGTGTCCACATAAGCACAGCGTAGGATTAAGATGACCAATTATCCTGGTACATGGCATACTTCCTTCGCAAATGCTGAAACTACAGAAGTTGTCTTTAGTCCTTTGACACCAGCAGGAGTTGTTCTGATTTTTTGTTTTTGGACAATATTGGCTTCTAGAGGCATTAGGCATATCAGTCCATCATCAACTTCAACACCCCTGATAGATCTCATGTGTTTGCACCCATCCGATGTGGCATTTCCAGAAGTCAGTCTTCCTGAGTGGCAGTATTGGTTTGATTTACCCTGGTTGGTCCAATTTTTATAGCTTCAGCTGGTGTAGAAAGTAGTGTCAACATGGGAAAGAAAATAAGAAAAAAATGTCAGGCTGCCATTCACCTCTAAAAGTGTTGTGAAACCCCCCCTACATTTGGAATCTGTTCTTTTCTTAGCTGCCGGCTGTCATATTGTTTGAAGAATAACTCTTTCTCTCTATACTTCTCATCTATCTCAGTTGAAGAGGAGGAAAAAGAGACATGCCTGCAGCTACAGTGAACAAGAAGACTGAGTTTGGTTCAGTTTTACTTAGACACGTACACATTTATAACTAACACCTCTTTTATAACTCTTAAAGTTAAGTTTTAAGTAGTCCCAGTTATAAAATTATACCACCACAAGAGTCTACAATAATCTACAATCATCTGCTCAGTACTTTGGCTACTTTGGTACTTTGAGAAGAGTTTTCTGCTAAATGCTAACAGCATACTAACAGGCTCACAGTGACAATGCTTAAATGCTTTTGCATGTATAATATTTGGCCCACCATGTTCACCATCTTAGTTTAGCATGGCAGCATGCTAACATTTGCAAATTAGCTCTTAACACAAATGACAGCAGAGGTTGATGGGAATATTATTAGCTTTGAAAGTACTGAGTCATCAACCAAAGTAACGGATAAACAACAACAACAACAATATTAATAATATTAATAACAATAATATACAGGAACTATATTTTTGATAAATATAAAGTACAAATACAAATCTCTATAAATTCAAAGGACTTCTTGTACTGCCAAACCTGCTGAGAATCAACACTGTTGACCCCTTATACAACCATGTGCAGCCACTTCCAGCTCACACTGTGTGACTGTACACTGCCTACCCAGTGTGAATTGATGGAAAGCTCAAGTAAACAAGTATTGAAGACAGCTAGCTGCCAGCAAGACCCAAATATCTTTTCTCGAGAGTGGGTGGACCAAACCAGAACTATAATGTGAGCGGATATTGGCTTTGTGTTTTGCAGGTAGAGAGACAGTAGAGTCCAGTTTGATTCCCCATGTTGCTCTCTTGTTGTTGAAGGAGTGAGTGACTTTAGGGATGTTTTTTTCTAATGTGGTAGCCATAAGAAATTGATAAGTTGGCATGTAAAAGTAGTCAAAAACAGCCTTATTTAGCTTTAAAATCACCCTCGACACCAACCTCACTTCCACTTCTCTGGTGTAAGCTCAGTTCCACACAACGCCACAGTAAGTGTCAAAGCCGCTGATACCGCAAACAAAACAAATAGATCAAACAAACACATAAACCAATAACTCTGCATGGTGG
Source organism: Hephaestus fuliginosus (assembly GCA_037177315.1). Lineage (NCBI taxonomy): Eukaryota > Metazoa > Chordata > Actinopteri > Centrarchiformes > Terapontidae > Hephaestus > Hephaestus fuliginosus. The sequence continues at coordinate 13,452 of JBAMIF010014909.1, forward strand.
AAAATTATACCTCTGTCTGTTAGGATTTGGTTTGTTTGTGTGTCTTTTTTTTCATTCCAAGGTTTGGTATCTGTCTTGAATTTTTTATCAGTGCCGTTGACAGATGCAGACTGTTAATGACATCAGATAAAAAAACAAACAAACAAAAAACACCATTATTCCAAATGTTTGTGCTGCGATCATATGGTTGAAACGAGAATCTTGCCTGAAAACTTGAAAGAGAGAGGACTTGGATCATGAGGCAGGAAAACTGACACGTCTGTTTGACCTGATTTGTGATGGGATGGTCGACAAATATCAGAGAGGAAAACAAAGAAGGTTTTTCCTGTTGGCGTTTCCTCTGTATTCTCTGTGAGTGCAGGGTATTATTTTCTCTCAGTTGTGCAACCCACTGTGTGATCTTCATCTGTGGGGACTCGGAGTAGAGCACTACCTTCAGCTGAGAGAAGCTTATAGTTTCTTGGCATGCCTGGAGGCCCGTGTACCTGAGGTGATTTGGGATTTGCTGTGAGAGACTTTGCTGTAGCGGCAGCGTATGGGAGGTGAAGAAGTTGCACTGAGCTAATGGCCCATTCATTTTTGTTGACAGGATACCAGTGAATCTGGACTTCGGCCATATGCTGAGCTTTTGTGTGGTCGTCTACAGCCACACTTCCAGGAAGAGTTAGTTTAATCCTCAGTAGGCCGAAAACTTATTTGTTGAAAAAGAGCAATTTGTTTAGTGGTGTACTGGCTCCCCTGAGGAAACTAAACTATTGAAAAAAGTGTAATGGAAGGCTGCACTCTGAATAAAAGGGAGATAAGCGACAGGTATCAGGATTTTTGAAAAGGGAATCATTCCCAAAAGGTTTTTTGCCAATTCACACCACATGATTGAAAAGTTATCAGTCAGATACAATCAAGGCGCCATTATTCTGGACATTTTGAGTAAAATACATAATAGTTTTTGTGATAAGCAGCACTTTGTTTAGCATTAACAGAGAATTGAATGGTGTGAACATTTCCATTTCCCTGCAAGCAACAAAATGCGTATCAGCTTTTAAATGTTTGAATTTAAACATTAAATTGTAAATTAAGGATGATGGAGTAAGTGGACATTCAGTAACGTCACACTTTTGGCCTAGAAATGTGGAGAAGTGATGTGGAGAAGTTGGTGTATTGACAAAAACTAAATTGAAACATTTTTTAACAAATAAATCAGAGCTAAGCCTACATGAAGCCTGTGACATTAAATGTCACCCAAACTTCTGCTCTGTGGGCAAATGACAGCACATGAAAGCATCAAATCTTCCAATATTTGCACAACACAAGTGGATGGAAACGTGCGGCAATTCACATTTTCGTTTGCTGATTTTCTGAACATTCCCAGCAAATTTAAATGGAAACATGACTACTGAGAGCGGCTGGTATCAAAATATGTCAAGACACACAAACAACCTGATCTTGTTCTGCGCTCTTCTGTTTTATTCAGATTCTGTCATTTAGTTTGGCTGCAGTTGTAGAGTTTGTCGAGGTAAAACACAACTAAGTAAACAAAGCAGACAACCGAAGAGCGACACACAGGCAGTCTTTTTAAAGCTGAAAACTTTAAGCCTTCTAAAATGTCAAAAATAAGAACATGTTAATTCAAAGTTAAGATGAATAAATTTGGGGCGAAGAGGATTTTTTTAGGGATTCATTTGAAGTGAGGAATTAAAAAAAGATTAAATAAAAATATTCATCACGCACAATGAGTGATCTCCCTCACTGTTTTTATAATGTTCAAGTTACCCTTATGACTGTTTCAACTGGATTCTCCAAAGTTAGGTCCTGTACTGAAAATAGATGCCTCAGAGGGTTTTGAGTAGGAGAGGAGACATCCGTCCGTTTGCAGCAGCCAGATGTACCGTGCAGCGTGCAACTGAACAAAACTGCAGCTGAATTATTAATGTCAATTTGTAAGCCTGGATAGACAGCATGCCTTGCTGTGATCATACCTTATGTATGTCAGTTCTGATGTCTCTAACATGCAATAGCGAGTTCATGAGCTCTCCTCAATGAATTACTTGACTTTGTGTGTATGTAATCAGTGCATATTTGTAGATGCTTGTTTTGGGTTGGGTGGGTGGGTGGGGGGGGGGTTCGGTGTCAGCACACTGGTTTTCATGGCAGAGTGCTGATGAGGGTGGTCAGGTGGAGGCCAAGCTGTCAAACACAGAAACCCTTTACCAGGCTGCATCTGTCATAGCTGTGTCAGAGCGCTCAATGCACAGCAGGCGAGAGGGAAATAAGGGCGACAAGACATTTTACAGCACAGTGCCCAGCTGTTTAAACACTACACTGAGACTGTTGGACTGGAATCTCACACTGTATTTTGTCAAAGATATTGAGGTCCAAAGACTACAGCTCCTAACATTTATTATAACCTTTGTCCCGTCCACTGCCGGCAGCCACTGAGCTGAAAGGGAGAACAATAAATCAAAGACTGAGCCTAGAAGTTAGCTAAGTGAGCCCATCAAACATCAGCTGTTACTGTATACTCATAGAGCCAGTGAGCAGTAAAGATGGTGTTGTACTTGAGTCAGTGCCTTGAAGATCTGAAAAACATTTGTTGTTAGCTTTTACTTTCTCATGTCAGATGCCAATTAAAAAACTAGATTAATAACTTAACATTATTCAGAATAGAGGAGACTAGTCACGAATATTGTATCTATCATAGCAATAAAATTATGCTGGTTTTTAACCACATTTTCACTTGTACTGACTTATATATTGACTTAGAGAAGATAAGCCTGGTGTTATTCAAATTTTTTCTCCTTGTCAACGAACGAATGAAAAGATGAAAGTCAGCAATGAATTGATCTGCCAACAAGTGGTAAGTTGTCTGTGTAGCCAAAGTCTGATGTGGCTTATTCTTCTGTTACATAGAGATCTAACACTTCAATAAGCCTGTTGCACTAGGTGACATTTTCCTTCATTACCACGAACAAGGGCACTATGGTTTTTGAGTCAATCTCACATACAAAGTCCTGCAGCCATAATTCAGTAGGGAAGTAGTAATATTCAGTAGGGAACCAACTGTGTATTAATCCGCAGCTGAAAATAGTTCCTAACAAGTACACAATATGCTTCTGTTTGAGTAATGTGCCCTGTTATATATATTACAAAGTTTTGAAATGACACAATTATAGGATGTCGCCAGCCTCCTCTTTTGATATCTTTAAATGAAAAGAAAATGCAATTTCACATTATGAACATGCAGTGCTTGTGTATTTTTGTCTTACATAATTATGGCCACTTTAATACAAGTTTCACACAGTATCATATTTGTGTGTGCATCCTAATTTAGCACTCTGTCATACACGCCAACACACACACACACAAACCAACACGGACTCTTGCCTCGGTGATTCACTAGTTTTTTTCTTCTATTTTTTCTCTTTGTTTTATAAAATTCATCTTGTGATGTTTTATTCTAGGTCCACTGATGCGCTGTTAAATTCTAAAGTCTTGTTATGTTTTTATTCCCGCTACTCTGAATTCATATGAATCTTTAATGATCTCTGTATAGAAACTGGGTCATTGCAGCAACTCTGAATCAGATATAGTATAAGACAAACAGAGAGTACTGTGAATAGTAAAGGAAGAGCACTTGCATATTGAAAATAATATACAGATATATGCATATCGGAAGCTTTTGTGAAATGATTTTTTTTTTTATATTTCCTAGTATTTAACATCATTGTAAATTATATTATACGAGATTATGAGATATTTTCAGTATTCTCATTCTAGTTTGCTCGTTCACTGTTCTTTGTTAAAAATCATCAACAGTGGTGCAAAAGCTAAGATCCAGAGCCAGGGTCTAATCATTTCCTGCCAATTCTGCCAACTCTAATTTTCTACAGTCTCTCAAATATTCAGATCCTCACCACCTCTGCCACTCTCAGATCCGCATCTGCTGTCAGTCCACCCACATGTTCTGCTGCGCTCTCTATCCCTCTGTTCTGCTTTGTTACCTCTCCTCTCTTTTACCCTGCTCATATCTTTCCCTCAGGGTACTCGGTCTGGGAGGCCCCTGGGTCCTGCAGATGGACTCAGCTCAGCCCTGGGGAAAAGAGAAAAGAAGGGGGGCAAAGGAATAATGACACGGCGGACGGGTTGTGCCCCGCGGCCTGATTGTGTGTCCAAATCTATAGTAGACAGTGGACATGGAGTGGGAACTGCTCGAGTGGATTCCCACAATCCTAACCCGCAGTCTGTTAATGTGCACATGGAGCGATGTGAGAGGACAGATTGGACGAGGCAGGCTTTGAATACACTGAATATTCTGGAACAACAATAAAGTTGATAATGAAAACACAGAGGAGTAACCTTCACAGGCGAAAACAAGACGTCCAGTCCCGATTTCATCCCAGCTTGTGAAATATGTAGAACCTGTCACTGTGTTCTGCCTGTGAATTTCAAAAAACTAATTAAAACGGAGGACAGGAGATTAAGTAAAGGATAATTTCTGACAAGTTGTACATCCCATGATAATAATGGCCACTTGAATGTGGAAAGGTGGTTATACAATGGCTGCTTATACCATGCTATATGTAATCAAAACAGATAGAGGTATCAAATATGGATTTCTTAAATGATTTAACAGCGTCGTAGTTATTATCTATGCAGTTTTATTTTTTTCTGTGCTGTCACATTTCTGTTTAAATGCACTTAAGTTTGTGCAGAATTAAGTAAATGCATCACTATTGAAATACACCTCAGTACATACGACAGTAAGTGAATGCATCATGCCTCAAACAGCCTTCAGTTCACTTTGTTGCAAGTGCAGCTATTATGTGCAGTTCAGTACAAAACTAATCCCATAGCTCAGTGGCCACTTCTTTTTGGCTGATACGTTTCTCTGACTTTTGCAGTTTTGAAATCATTTTTAACATTTTTAATAACACGCTATGTGTCACAACCCAGCTGACAACGGTGCGCTCACCAACCACTGAGGAGCTCCACTACCATTAGCTCGTGATGTTTCACTGTTGACTGTGATTCACTAAAGTTGGTTCACTTTGAGGATTCAGTGTTAAAGATCTGTTTGTACATGCACTGAGCACCTCTGTCGTATAATAAAGTTCCTTGGCCTCAGAATTCCTGCCGATTTTGTTGACAAGAAACTTCAAGGCCAAACAGGAAGGGGTGCACATTTTCACAGATTTCTCTCTAATCTTGGGAGAACAGAGAGAAGCGCCGCCTGCTACGAGGTATTATTAAAACTGTCTTTCCAGCGGAGTTCCCTCCGTAATGCTCCCTCTCCCTTCCTCTGTCACAGACACTTCAGACATGTTAGCTCACCGTCTGTCTTCCCCTCTCTCACTCTTACCTGCGACTTACCTCATCTCTTCATTTCTCTGCTCAGCTTTGTTTGCATGTCCTCTGCTGTCTTAAAATATCAAACAAGTTTGGAATTAAATTTGTGTGAATGTCACAGAGAAGGTATTTGTCTTTTGTTAGCATCACGCTTCTTTAGCTGAGCACTGCCATTACTGACTTTACGTGCAGTTTGATATGAGTGCTTTAATTTCTTTCTCTGACAAAATTTTACTAATGTCAGAACATTAACAAATATTAATAAAATAAAAAATAAAAAATACACTTATCTACCTATATGCAGCTAGTTAAAAAATAAGTTAAACATAAAGAGAATAATAATAATTTTAAAAAATAATGAAGAAAAAGCCTGAGATATGTGTAAGATTGGCACACATGTGATAAAACAACAACAAGGTGACACATTTGCAAATTAATGTATAATTGCAAACAAATACCTGTGTCATATGTGTGCGGTTACTAAAACCAAATCCTTAATTTAAATAACTCTTTTCTGATCATCTTAGATTTTAATTTTTACTAGTTTATTTGTGTGTCTTTAAATAACTTTTCATGAAATCTAAGAAGTTACTAAGCAAATCTGTTAACATTACCAGTGGACCTGCATAATTCGACACAATGCAGTGAGAGGGACCATAAAAAAGAAAAATCAACATTGCAATTTTTTCTGGGTTCCATATTAATTTACTGCACATCTGGAACAACACAATACCATTCTACCAGTGAAATATAGCTCTAATACAACTTGCAATTTCATTTTCCAGGGAAACATTATACGTTTGTTCCCTTATCGCTGGACTCTTATATGAAGGAAGCTGATAACGACATCTTACCTCCTCTTTCTGTCTCTAGGCAGCTTTATATGGTTTTTAAGGTCCCTGAGTTGAGTGCTTCCTGCTTTGTGGACTCGGCCACGTGTGTGCTGTCATTTCTATAGCGCATCCAGCCTCTACTGCTGTACAGTAGTAATGGAAACATACTGGTATTGCTACTCCAGTCAGTCCCCACTGGCTACAGGCCTCATTAAAGCTGTGGAGGGCTCAATGGCCTGTCACACCACATCTCTCTGTCCATTTATCTGGGGGTGACCATTGTTGCATGGTTGTGTGTGTGCGCACCAGTGTGTCAGTGTATGAGAGACCCAGGATGTGTGCTAGGGTATCAGTGGGTCACTGTGTTAGAGACGATCATTGTCTGTGTCTATTTGCTGCTTTCATTTCACTACAGGCAGCATGTATCAGATTCCATTTGGCTTGTTCGCCCGCGCACACGCTTGAACACATCTTCACAATAAACACTACTGTCTTTCACTGATTGCATATGGATGTTTTGGCATAAAAGCTTAAAGGGAAAGTGATCCTCTCACAGATAGCCTGGACTGATAATAAAGCTTGTAATACGGATGAAGTATCATTTATTCAGTGCGTGCCCCCCCCTCCTGCACATACACAAAGGCAGCCCTTGCTTACAATAGCTTGTAATGTATGCTGGGGATAAATTGTCGCCTTTTTATTTTTACATGTTTCCTTTGCAGCCTGTCTGAAGGTCTTTGCACTTTTTTGCATTTTTCAGCTCATTAGAATTCCCCGCGGGCATAATCCAAGGACGCCCCTGTTCTCCTGTTCTCCAGGTGGATCATTTCAGCTGTCGGGCCACTTTTCTGCGGGAAACACTGTAAACAACACGTGAGGAGAGTGACAGGGAGAGCAGCTCCGGTTACACCTCAGGAGGAGAATAAGGGATGCCTGGTTGCAACGCGTTGAATTAGTAAACCCAAAAGTGCATGATGGGAAGTTTTATGTATAGGAATTGTTTAATTACATGAGTCTTTTTCACCTGCACACAAATCTGGACAGCTCCCAAACTCTTTTAGCCCGGATAACCCAGCGGACTGATCCCCTTTTCATTGAAGCTCTCTATTTCCTCTCTTGTTCCCGACGAAGCCTTTAATCCTCCTTCTTAACTCAAGCTCGGCCTATGACCTCCAACCTACCTTGATCCTTCATCGAAACACTACTGTAGTAGTAGTACCTGTTTGGGTTCATATCCTGTGTATTCTACACCACGCACAAACACATAGGCAAGGAAAAAACAGGAAACACACCACATAATACATAGGCTGATTTTCGTCCTGATGTGACCTCGACTACTGAGGATTGTGGAGTGTCTGCACTTGCCGAGCAAACATAAGGACGGTCGCCATCAGTCTCTTGACTCCAAACTGAGAATCAGAGCAGCTGGATTTATAATTTGAAACAGATGCACGCAGCTGCCACATAGCGAGTGAATGAGTTTTTTTGTTTTTGTGAATTTTTTGTTGTTGATATAGTGAAAAGAACATTCATTGAAGTTGAAGAAAAAGACTCCTTTTCAGTAACACAAATCTTGCAAATCTTCTGCGCGCATAAATTATCGCTCTTTATCACAGGCAATGGGAGATGGTAAACAGGCTGTAGTATATTTACTAATGGGACGAGGCAAACCTTCCCATGATCACTTTGTATCGCACATCAAAAGTAAGGACAAGAATGCAAACAGTCACAGTGGAGAATATGAACAAAGCACAACGTGGCCTGATCATACACAGTAAACCTGGTACTGTGGTCGTGAACAGCTGAAATGCAATACTGAACTATAAATCAACCCAGTCCAACTGAAATCCCAAATAGCCATCCCTTTCTTCACTCTATGATGTTATTTTAGATTTATGTTATTGTTTTACACAAGGTGAAAAATGACTCATAGTCTCTAGTTTGGGGCAAGTCCACTGGACTGAACACTGGATCCTACATTTCCCAAGTAAGGGGCCAAAAGGCAACCAATGGTACCTGTTTGAAGAACCTCTGTGAGACACCCATGTCTTTTAGACTTTCAGTTTGTAAGGCAGGCTTTCTGTTGAAAATTTCTTCCAGAGAGAGTCAAGATAACTATGATGCCTTTATTAGGGGTTATTTGAGCTTTTCTCAGACTTCACAAAGCTCCTCAAGAGTTGCAGGAGACATTATACAACCCTCTGGGCTGAGCGGTGCTCAGCATGACTTATAAACTGACTGTTCTATGTAAAATAAGTGTCCTTCCCCTTCAATAACTCCCATCTGAATGGTGTTGAGAAACTAACAGCTGTCATTTTGTGTTCTTTTAGACAACAGTTCCTTTATCTAATTCATTTCTCATTTACTGGGAGAGATTTGAAGGGCGATGCAATAAGCTGTTTTGGATTTACTTACTGTTTCACAGTGTTTATGATTTTCCTGTAATGTGGTAAAGACGACAAAGAGCAGCAAAAGCAGTACAAAATGTACCTCCCCCCTCCTTCTGAGTTATTCCTGTACCACACAAAAACACCCACAGGTGCCTTATAATCTCATTCGAACTGTTCCATTTATTCCAAAGGAGGAGATATTTTTAAATTCTGATGGTGCTGCCACTGGATGAATGTGAAGTAAATGACTGTGACTGTTCTAATGTGTCATGTTTGGGGATGTTTTTCTGTTGGTGTTCAGTGTTCAAGTGCAGAAAACAGAAAATGAATAAGGTGACACTGGGAGGGAAATCACTCATACACTTCTTGGGAAACACACTGCAAAGGAAAAAGGTTAAAAGTATGTGGTCTTGTTTATTGCAATCACAAGTTAGGCGGTAAAGAAAACGAAGGAGAAAGAGGAACACAGATAATAAACTAACGGGAAAGATGATTCTGATACTCTGGGCGAGGTGACTCAACATAGAGATACGGAGAAGAAACAAGAAGTGACTTTTTATTTGTAATGGCTCTGCAGCAAGAAAATACACTCTCCTGATATATGATTGAATTAGAAAATAAATAAAGTTACTGTAGAGCTGGAGAATTGCCTAGAGACAGATGTGTCGTCTGAAACACCTCTAATAAGCCACATATGCCCAAAAGATAATTACAAACTTGACTGACTTGCTCTGGACAATTTAAAAGCACTGAAGCTAAAGGAATACACAATATACTGTCAGATGTTATTAAAGCCTCCTGACTGTGATTTTCTTGGCACGGGGTGTGACTTTGTGTCATATTGACAGTATAAATAGGAATTTGTGTCCCACCTATTAAGGAGACCGTAATGAGATTTCGTTTTTGTTTAAGGGTTACAAAATGTATGCTGCCACGGAGTGAAACCCCCCAATGTGTAGGTAAGCTAGTTTTCAAAGATGCACTTATCTCGCATCTATTGTGCTTTACAAACTGTTTCATTCCAAGGTTCGTGAAAGCTGAACTGAATAGATAAGCCGCACAAAGCTCAGGCAGACCTGACATCTGACATTTTGTGCCTCCTGAAGACTGAATGGAATAAAACTATTTTTTCTTAATGATTCAAATCAGTACTCAGCTGTAGCTCATGAGGGTATCATACTGACATTCATGTATTTGGAACATAAAGTAAATAATTTGGATTTTTATATATAAAAATATACAGTATAAAAGTTGACTAAAATGTAAACGCAGTTAAAAAATGCTTTAATGTGTGTCATGGTGAATGTACTTTAACTAGCTAACTTGACTCAAACTAGAGCACTTAAAGGGGAAGTCCACTCAGTTTACAGCTCTTGGAGAGTATTACTGCATATGTGAAAAAAAAAAATAGCAGAAAACCTTTGCGAGGAGTCTGCAAATTGCCTAAAGTGATGTCATTTATGTCTGTTGGTTGGGATCGAAAACTACAAATTTAAAAATCTGAAGAAAAGAAACTTGAGAGTGAGGAGTCAAGAGAAGTGAGTTTATGAGACCTCTGCAGCCCATTCCTCATCTCAGCTCGAGGCTAGCTGCTCGAGGTACACTGGCTGCTAACGAGCACAACACACATGAATATCCTGATGAACAGTTGAATGAAATGATGAACTGAGCTGCGTTATAGGTGATGTCGGTGTGCTGTGTTTTAACAAGGATGAAGAATTCTTGATGTAAAGAAGAACATTGGTTCTGCTGCCTCATTTTTGATCATTTCATTTTAAATCGGTCCATCACGGTTCTGACAATGTTGAGAAGTGCAAGCTTAAACATATGGAGAACTCTTAAAGTCTTACAGTCGGCAATGTGATGTGGCTTTCTTTGTCTTGCCACAAAAAAATCTCAATCACATCACAATCATGGCCACGACGCTGAATGAAGGTGTTACAGCATTCATTCCCGCTGCTGAGTGTCGGTGCAGAGGCAGATGTGTTCTGAATGTAGGTCAGTGTTGGCAGACACAAACAAGAAATTATCCCGTGGCATTTTCCTCCACCTGTGAATTGTGAGGAGTTTCCACATGCCTACATCACTAGAGAGAAGAAATGACAAAAAGTTAAAGCTGCTTATGTTGTGAACATACGAGCAAATCCAAAAGTTCATAAGGCTGACAGGAGTAAAACAAAGATTTCTTGTGGCTACTGACTAACATTTTTGTATGCATTCCCTGCAGCCAATGCTTGTGGAGTAATACAGATGAAACAGCATAATTTCCTGTCCAGATTTTGACATCTACTCTCAAGTTGCAGGTCTACAGTATCTAAAAAATGTAATTTCTAAAATCTATAATCACCATAATTTAAACTCTTGTGTGCCTTACCTTGACCAGGCACACATTTGCCTAATAGGATAACTTAAAAGTATAGAGTCTGATTATTTATACAACTGTGTTGAATGCTGGCTGTGCTTTACTGCGGGCGGATACTGCATGGCATGGTTCTGGGTATTGATGAGATCTCTCTCTTTTTATTCCCTTTTCAAGGCTATGCCTGGCTATTTCCACTCGCACTTTGTCTTCCTAGGCTGGGAATGATTCCCTTGGATGCAATGAATTAATAATGGCAGATCTCAGAGTTGCAGAGAGAAGAGTACTAAAGGGCGGCATGTCGATCTGGTCTACAAAAATAGCCATTTCATGTCAGGAAAAAGATATAAGATCAATTCAACTAAATCAAATTTTCTAACTAAATCTGCAAAACAGTTTAACCCAAGACAAAGTGGTGGAATGTTACTAGTTTTGCAGACACAAAATGCTATCCCAATCTATCCAACCAAGACCAAAGTGGTTGACTGACATTGCCGTCACTACAGCCACACCGCTAGCTTTTACCGTTTACTGTACAATGAGGAGGTTGCATGTAGAGAAGGAGAACAGTGTCAGTAAAGAGTAAATCATCAGACTGAAGATCGGAGAGTGAGTGGCATTCGCAGTTTGGCTATATGACTTGAACCCAACCTCCTAAATTTGGTACTAAAGGTGCACACAGGGCTTTGTTTTTAATGCATAGACACATTTTAGTGAAGGTGTGGGTGGTGCAGCAGAAAAAAGGGCTCTGTACACACACTCAGTATCTTCCTGCATGGAGCCACATCTACGTTACATGACTCATTATTGAACTCATATTAGACCAATTATTCATTAAAAAATGATAAATAATAGGAAGACATAAGGAAAATAACAATAACACACGACATGCCTTAGCATTACACTATGTGCACATTGCTCTCCTCAGACCTCATACAATAATACCTCTGGATATCACAGCTGCCTATTAGTTTTTAATAAGCACATTCCTATCCACGGTGGGCCATTAGTAGCCTGAAAATAATAACAGCAGGGTCCGAAGAGTCCATCCACAGCCTGAGCCAAAGACGCAGGCAGAGATGGAGGAGAGTGTGGAAATTTCATCCAGTGCAGAGATGCAGTGAGGAATGAGAAGGCTGTATACACAACTAAAAGAACACGCTTCCCTGAAGCATGACGACTTTGAACAAAAACCTAAATTTAGAGGGGGACTGAGCAGCCTCGATAAACACAGAAAGAAAACATTGATGGGATTTGGGACCGTGGAATGAAGAAAACATCATTACAGCACGCAGGGATTGAGAAAACAGCAGAGATTTTTTCTCTATCTGTCTCAGGTCGAGCGCAGCGGCCAGTGACGGGCCCTGAAGCAGCCATGGATCTGAATCTAGTTGACCTCGGCAGAGACCTCCTGTCAGAGAGGCCACTGCGGTCGAGATAGTCATGGTGCTGCTGCTGTGCCGAGTGGGCCTGTTCTAACAATCGCCTTGGCACCTCCTGGCTGTGTGACCCCTCAGCTGTGAAGGGCCCTTGCTGCTCGCTGATCAGCCTGATTTCCATATATAGCTTTCCGACTTATGAGAGGCAACTTTGCTCACGAGTCCCAACCAGTCTCATTGCCTATATGTACATACATTTTTCATGAGAGCCCCCACGCGCAGATTAAACCTGAGGGTCTCATGATCTATTAGGCTTCTGTGATAGTTGCAAGTTAGCAAAGGCCTCAGAGCTCAGCTGTCATTTTGACTGCCACAAGTGTCCTCATGGAAGTGATAAGCTACAAGCAGGACAGCTGGTTGGGACAAATCCATTACAGTGCTGGGTCATTAGTTCTGTTTTTCAAATGTATTCAACACAGTCTGTATTTGTCTCTACTCTTCCAGTCCAGATATCAGTTGTGGTTGATTTTGTGACACTTTTGCAAGCAGGTTTAATACTAAAGCAAACCCTCAGCCACTTTGTCAGAAATACAAGAGAAGAGCAAGTGATGCATCTATTCACAGTGAAATCAAATAACACACATTTTATTTCAGTGAAAAAGTTAGTAACAAGTGGCACAAGTACTTTTCCACAAAACAGCAGGAGGTAGTAAAATTGGTTACTTTGCTGAGGAGTTGGGAATGTGCAGCCTGTAACTCTTCAGCCCAAGGTCCTTGAAGCATTTTTGTGATATTGGGTTATATAAATAAAACTGACTTGACACAACTCACTGTGGTTTCTCGTTTCTGTTCTATTACTTCCTTGCAAACAGTAAAAATGATCCACTGAAAAAGAACAGCTTCTTCACGCTGGCTCCTTCACAATAAAAGCTAGCCTGCGTTTTGCCAGTTGGAGTAAAAGAGTGTTAGCAGTAAACACAGTTATTAATATGATGAAGTTGTGTTGGATTGTATGAATGCATTGCTTTCCTATGAATCCCTTCAGCTTGGGCAGGCAGTCTGCATACAGATTGGGAACGGCGGACCCGTCATTAGAAAAGTGCATTAATGTGACATATCTTGACTGTTCAATCAGTAGAAAAAAACAAAAAACAAACCTACACAACTTCTTGTTTTGGTGCTGGGAGGTGGATTTGATTATGTTTAGACAGAGCCGGGCTGGCTGAGAGTGGTATCGATCTTCTCATCTAACTCTGGGAAAGGAGGTGAAAAAGCGTTTTCTTCAAAATATATGGTGAACTTTTCCCTTCAATGAGCTTTCTGTAGATGTCTGTCTTTGTTGTGGCCCCTAGTTTGTTTATCCTCTGTCATCTTCTCCCCCTCATTGTTGACCTTAACATCTTGCTGCGTTCCCGCTACCTCTGTCTTTTTGTAACCTCCTTTTTCCTTCTTTGTTTCACTTCCCTTATCCCTCTAGCTTTTCTATTCTGGATGGGAGGCTAAATTAGTGTGTAATTATAGTCGGCAGCTCTTGGCTGTGTAGCTCTAATGGAACAGAGCCTCTCCATATACCTCGGTAATAGTCTGACAGAATCCAAATGAGAGAGGCTCAGGCTCTGAATGCTACCTTGATTCGCGGCGCACACCTTACACAGATAGCTTGCGCCATCCACGGCTGGAATTGGAACAAATGAGAAACAGCGAAGATGACGTGGCCGATAGCCGTGACATTCCCAATGATTGTCACCGTTGTTGCAGCAGCAAGTGTTGTTTGTTGCATTTTTTTCAAGTGAGATGTCTGCATGTGGATGCGCTGTGAACTCTACTGTACCGTCTCACGGCACTGCTTTGAATAATGAGCTAGTTAGAGAAGTTCATGATGAATTTTTGTTGTCAGTGGAGTGGAATTTTGTGTTGGGTCATTAGAAATACAGTATATTTTCATAAATAACGCCAGTCATGCATACTCTCTCTCTCTCTCTCTCTCTCACACACTCACACAAACACATGCACACACAGACAGTGATGCTCATTATCTCTTCGGAGTTGTCCCGGTTTTCATTCCTCCGGCAGCAGAGAAGAGGTTTGTGAAATCTCTCCTGGAAAAGCACAGCACCACAGAGGCTGATCCTGACCCAGATTCATTTCCTCATTGTCTCAAAAGGTAAGGCGCTGATTCGGAGGTGCAGGTGCGTCATAGGTATACAAAACATTTCCTCCCTCTTAAACATCACAGAAGGTCTATCTTCTCGCACATTTTTCTCATATGGAAGCATTACAGTTACATAATCCTTTTAAGGAGGTGGCATTATTTGAAAACTGGGATAATTTAATGTTGTTTTTCTCTGGTAAGTGGTAAGGATAAGGCGTAAGCAAGCGGAGCAACAGTAATGAAGGGAGTGGGAAGGGAGGCGGCGGTGGTGGGAGGAGAAGACAGAGGCAGGAGTGACGTAACATGGGAGGGCTGAGATAAATTAAGAAGAGAAGGTGGCCGGGGTCGGCACAGAGAGGTAAACTTTGACTAAGGAGCGTGAATGAACTGCTGAAGTTGCAGGAGAACTTGTTGTGATGCCACTTATCTCGCACGCTAAGATGTTCCGAGAAAACATCCCGCTGTCATCCCCAAGCAGCCAAATCCCATGTCACTTTAGCGGCACTGCAAAAAAAAACAAAAACAAAACAAAAGCTGTGACGCTTGCGATGTAATTGCCCTTCTTCTAGTGCTTTTTACCACTGAGGAAAAAAATAGGGAGAAACTGCAAGGATGTTGGAGGGTGACAAAAGAAAAGCATTTAAAAAAACCAGAAAAACAAGCAGCACAATGCCACAAAAAACTTATACAACTGAGAAATTACCACCATTTCTTTTAAATCAATACCACATATTCTTCTACCAAGCAAAGCAAACGCTGAAAACAGGGGGAACTTAAGGTAGACCTTAACAACGCGTCATTTATGGATAATCATAGCTCTAATTCACCATATGGCTCTTTGTATCTGGTACGAGCGGTCCACGGTGGGGCTGTAAACCCTACGCTGTGTTACAGATGAAGTGTTAGTCTGGCTGTTCCCAGCAGTATGGCAACTAGAGCAGCTTCTGATGGAATATTTAATGCAGGAGACTCTAAGAATGGATTCCTGCAACACTTCTCACATCTCCTCACCACTCTCGCTCTCTACCCTTCCCCTCTCTTCACACGCCGACACGAAAACCACGCAGAACAGATGCAGCACAAAACATGTACAAGTGTTTTTCTTAGGAGTATTTCACAACAGTCGCAATGTGGATTATTCTGTTAATTTTTATATAAGCACCGAAAAAAAAGTGCACACGCGTCTGTGAAAGCACACAAATAATACCCCGAGACGGAGAGGAAAAGATGGTGTGGAATTAAAGGCAGAGGGGAGGCGTCTTACAGGAAAATGAGCCACGCGACAATAAATTATGTACTGCTGAAATGATTTCAATCCCCATTGTTCTCTTCAAAGAGCCACAGCTCACTGCGGGAGACGGCCCCTCTCTCTCCATCCACAGATTAAAGAGGTAAAGGCAGCGAGAAAGAGAGGGGAAGATGGAACGATTCAGGGAGGCAAACAGAAGGCAATTAGAGAGAGAGAGAAGGTAGACATGTCTGTGAGCTGGAGTGACATTTGTTAATATGTAAAGTATACTTTTAATTAGTTTCCGTGTCGAGAACGAGATGTAAGAAGAACGTAAATGGTAAGATGAAGGGTGATGGAGCTCTAGATTATGGCCAACCTGTTTCATGAAGGGAGGAGGGTTGGGATGCACTGACTGACCTCGCTTTCTCACACACACACTGCTGAAGTCAATAGGTACGGGTATTTATCTTTTACCTCCTGTGACTGTGTAGCAGCGAAATACAGCAGAATGAGCCCATATAGTGAAATTGTAAACCCATTAACAGGAAGCTGTAATCTCAACGATGTCTCCTACAAAATATGTTTATATAGCACTGATTTGCTTTGCCAATTTGCTTTGGCAAATTCGTTTTAGAGGAAAACATAATTGCAGCCTGATTATGTTTACTGGCAATGTTTCTCAAAAATCCAGGAAGTGTGCCATCATTATACTGCACTAAAACCATAGGGAGGAGGTCAGGTTGATTGAATTTGGATCAAAATTACATTTATATGCTACAAATCTGCAAAAGGAAGGAGGTCTTGAGAGAAGGGAGAGACGTTTTTCAGATAATATATACATATTCTTATATTTATTCAGATAATGACACACATTTTTGACGACCATATCGCTGAGCGGCAGCATTTTCTTGCATGACAGATCTTGCAAATGTTCCCTGACAACGCATTCACTTTATATTCTCAACAAACTGTTTTGGCTAAGGTTAAGGTCAGAGAAAGATTGTGGGATCAAAAGGCAGAATGTGTTGACTTCGGGGTCGATGGTGACCAGTGTACTGGAAGCACACAGGTGCATTGTGGCCAATAGCAGGACGAACGTGGGTGTTGTGTGAGCTGCAGTGTCGGCTGGTCCTTTCACAAAGCAGAGCCGTTGGTGTCCATGTTCATCTTTAGCAAGAAAATCATCCAATATTTCCATCAACATTCATTGCGTTCATCAACATCTGAACGCTTTCCTCTTCTCCTGAAGCACCTCCATGTGATTCCTTGACCCCAGACCTGTGAAACTATTGTAGTTTTGGCTTTCATTTTTTTATTTTTCTCTGCCAAATTTTATGTACAGCACGCCCACATTCACTGACTTATGCATCTGTTCCCTCCTTGCTCTTGTGTATCTCATTATACGAGCTGGATATCTAGCAGGTAATGAGAAACTCGTCTGTCTTCCTTTCCAAAAGTCTCTCACCAGAAAACACCTTGTCTGATTTTTGATTTTTCATTCAGCTCCTCAGAGAGATGTTTGATCACCAGGAGTCATTAGTGTATCACACAGTGAAACACTGGACAGTGAAGAGTCCTCTCCTTCAATCAGCTATCGAAGCCCTCTTGTTTCCTGATCCTTGAGGCATCTCTACCTGTGCAAAATGCAACTAACTTATCATAAGGAATCTTGTACTTGTGAGTTTCTATCGACTGCACAGAACATATCTACTCCTGGTGTGGTTGTATGAGATTTGCAGATTTGCATAATAATGTCTCATTTCAAATCGGTTTCCTCAGTGTGTTGGATATATGCAATGAGTGCTGCCTCCTCTGCAGCGGCGGTGCTTTCATCCAGCTAAATGGAAAAAGTATGACTGAATTGTTATAATTTCCTGCCATTTGCTGACTTTCCTTTCATTGTATTGTTGGTGAGGTTTTAATTTGCAAGCCACCTGTGGTCCACATTATTTCTGTCATTTTCATGCAAGCAGGTTTGATCAGTGTTTCACTGATGCCGTGTGTGATGTAGTTGTTTTTTTTTCCCATCTCGCAACAATAATAAGAGAACGCTTCACCGATTCAACAGATGCCTGCTTTCCATCACTTCCTCTTTCTACTACAAGATTTTCATCACAAAAATTTTTCTGAAGAAAACATTTCCCAGGTTCACCCACCATCTTGGGGTCTTTAGTAATCTGACTTTTCCATTTTCAGGGTCTCACACTATCATTTTCACCTCAAATGACATGTTCATTTTGCAATCATTGCATTGCCTCTATGAGGCTTAAGTCAATATTGCTGCCCTGGTAAATCTTTTTTTTTTATATTTTGCATCTTTGCTATGCAGGTGTAGGCTGCTCAGCATCTGCTGCCAAGGTCAGGGAACAGTTAGATTCTTTTTCTTGAGACATATGCGGCGGCAAGGTTTTTCCAAAGTGATCTCCCCACGCTATTATAACTCTCTCTCTCCATTCCTGCCTCCACTTTCTCAATTTCATATTAAAGTTAAAGTAAGTAATTACATCAAAACTGAACTAAGTGCATCTGGTGTGTCGTGAATAACATGAACTCACCCAAGTGATTCCGGTGTGTGGACAATAGCCATTCAGGGCACTATAAGATGGAATCAAACATGGAATGAAACTGCAGCTAAATAATGGAAATTATACATGACTTTATTTGTTAATTGTCTGATTGTTTTTTGATGGGGCCCCATCTAGCTTCACCCTTGTTCCACCTATGCTGTGAGAGATGGAAGGCTGATTCCCTAAACCAAGAAGGGCTCCTGATCCCCTGCAAATCTTTGGCACTCCAGGTTGGGAACCACTTTATGGTTATGCGGTGAATGAGAAAGAGCGAGGAGGATTCTTGCAGAAAGCTGGAAGCGGGCTTTCAGCGTCTTTGATAAGAGCTTTCAGAACAGCAAAACTGGCAATGCACTCTGGTGCCATTTTTGGAAAAAGGTTGTGTGATCTCTCCTCTCGCTCCCTCCCTCCGTCGCTTCGCCTGTTCTATTCTTCTGCTCACACAACACAGAGGAGCTTCCATTTTTATTCCTTTACATAGTCAGGTGCGATCACAAGAATCAGTGTGAGCACACAGCAGATTAATGCGCAGCAGCCGCATCAGTCACTCAGAGCGAAATAAAATATGAATGCAGAGTTTTTCAGAAAATCTATTCCTAATCTCCAGCTTTGATCTCAGCTAACCTAAAAGAACAACATTTAGTTTGGATAAGCTGAAACAGAAATGAATCCTGTATCATTTATAAATCTGACCAACCACTGACAGACAATCACATGCATTAGTTAGACTCCACTGGAGCTTCCCACTTATTGTTCCACTATGCATTAAAATAAAGAAACTTGGGATACAATGTGCAAGATTTATATTGCATCCAATGCAGTTAGTGTTTTAAAAAGCACTTCAGTACAAAAGTTCTCCAAAAATTCTTAAATTATTCTGTTTTTTATGCATGCTTGAAACACTTTTGTCCTCACATTGAGGATTCAGTGTCAACAGCAGCTGTGTTCTGGGGCTGATGCAGGACTGTAAAGTAATGTATGTTCTTTGCAAAGCAAAAGCTGGAGGTGGCAGTAAGCCAAAAAGTAATAACACAGACAACATCCCCGTTCCTTTAACTGGCAAAACAGATGCAACGATACATTTTGCAGTTGGTGTGATGTATTTACCCGCAAAGACTTTATTCACAGCTTTGTTTTCTGTGAGGTTCAGTCATAAATCATATAGCTATAAAGAGATGCGGTGCAGTGATTTTTAAAGCGGCCCCACTAAAAGAATACTTTGTGAGTCGAGAACATCTCTTAAGGCAATTCATAGCATATCTGAAAATACCACCTCCCAGAATTCTGCACTGCACGAACACAGGAAATGCATTACCTTGAGGCACTGCTACGCAGTGTTCATCTGGCACACAACCACTCTATATCCCCACCATCTTGTGTTGTTGACAACACAACCTTTGGCCGGTGACTTAAAAATAGATTCATATCAACAGTGAAGGCCTGGGAACAAGTAGGACCCCTTTTCTTGGACAAGCACTTTGAAATCAAATCAGAATCAGAAATAATCTACACATAAAGAGAGGAGATAAATAGTGAGATAGAAGTTACAGTACAGTTGTGGGCAGTGATTTTAGTTTGGCATTGTTTGTTGACTCCTTTATTTCACATAGTACTCAAAGATTGTAGATTCCATATTAGTAGTTCTGGCTGAGGAGACACAACTTTAGTTAGGGTCAGAGGTTTGGATATCTCCCTAATGATGTTGACATCAGATTTTGGATTTATTGCCAAGTATGTTTGTGTACAAAAATAATAAAAATAATAAAAATCATAGTAAGTAGAAAAATGTAAGACAAGGTGAAAGCAAGTACTGCAGGTCAGACGCATTTAAATATAAAATAGACGATAAAATATTAAAAGTAGAATAAAATACAGACAATATGTACAAATATTACCCCTTATTTAAATGAAAGAACTGTACAATTTGAAATTTATTTTCCCCAGGAATGCATAAAAGTTCATAATGCTTAAGTAAGTTGAAGCATAAAAATATTTGCAGTGTGCAAGATGTGTGTTAATGTAATGCATAGAATCAAGTATGTTATGTAATGTATGTAATGTATATTGGGGGTGGTGGTTATAAAGTCATTATCAGTATTTAAAAGTACACAACTATCTGCTCAGTTAACATCTGTTTAGTATAAATACACATATATTTGTAAAAACATCCAACTATAGCTCAGATTCTCAGTATGTATCAGTTTATTTTTATTTTTTATTTTATTTTTAACAAATAAAGTTACATATGTGGAACTGGCCAAGCAATTATATTAGTGAAGGCAAAACAAAGATATCTAGTTGGCCTTTTGATCCATGAGCTCTCTCCCACTCTTCATTAGACTGTAATTTTTTCCACTTTCTTGCTGTTGATGTTGATGATGATGACGATGTCTGTATGTCTGTGTGTGTGTGTGTGTGTGTGTGTGTGTGTGTGTGTGTGTATGGGGTAAAGGGGAGGGGCAAAGGGGCCGGGGTTAAGGACAGGTCCTGCAACAAGATGAACAACTATCTTGCATTAAGGCATTTTCACTTTATTAGACAGATATGGTGGAGAGAGACAGGAGACATATACGTACCATGCCCAACTAAACAAACCTAAAAAACAACCCTAAACAAGCCTAAAAAACCTGCAACCTTCACGTACCTATAATTGTAAGTGACTTTATATCCACCATTATCATTTTAAAGCTATCAAAAATACAAACTGCGCCAACTGGCATATACATTAAGCTGACCCAGCTACAGTATTCACCTTTCTCAGCTGTGTGAGAAATTATATTACATACGACTGCAGAAAAACATTAACTGAGCCCTCTCACCTTAGCGTTGGCCACATGAGTTATGCGTTCCTGTATTTTAATGAAGCCTCAGCAGCTGTTGCAGCTGCATTACCTTCGCTTAAAAACTTTCCTCCCCTTTCCTGCAAACTGTTAGAGGTCTAATAAATAGATGTCTTATATGTGACTGCTCAAAGCATACAAACAGTGCTTCCATGGTTACCAAATCACAGAAATACTATTTTGTATGTGCAGTGTATCTGCACCTGCAGAGAGAAGACAAACAATCATCCATCATGGGTTTATTTAGTTAATTTGTTGTCCTATTCATGAGTATTCATTCAAAGTGGAACACACTGCTGCTAATTTAGACCTGATGTTGGAAGCGGTGGTGGTCTTGTTTGTTTATTACACTCCTGATAAAGCTTTTACAAATATACTGATTAGAAAAGAGAAAGTTGCACCTAGATTGCTCTCTCTCTCTCTCTCTTTCTTCTCTCCCTGTCTGTTGCTTCGCTCTGCGTGTGTCTGATTATGTGACAGGTTTTTGCCTCCACCCTCCCCTGTACCCATACATCTGCAGTAAAGTCACCTATAATGCTCAGTTGGCAACCACAACTCTGCCATGTTAATATTGTCTCCAATGAGTGAAAAACAGCCTGTGATGCCTGCTGCAGAGATGAAAGCACTGAAAGATCTAATCCATCGCTATGCAAGAATGCATACGCTATTTGCCCAAACACATACTTTTTAATAGTGCTGCTCTCCTGTTGTTTTGCTATTGTCTATTTTAAAAATTGAGAAAGAATATTTGATGTATTATGCTGCGTTCACATCATGCGGGATGGATGTTAGAGAAGAGGAAATAATGCTCATGTTAACAAATGGTTGTATTAGCACAGAGGTTGGTTATACGAGGATCGAAATACTGTGTACTTGCAATAAATTAAATATAGGTTTAATTACCTTCAAGGTAGGGCAAGGTGTGCTAAGATAAGGTAAGCCACAGTCTCTGGCTGGTGTGAAGCGTCCATATTTGGTTTGTTATATTGGACATTTTCTCATCATACACATTATTTGAAATTCACTGCAATTCATTTTTGATATGACTGGAACTCAACATTAGCATCTATACAAGTCAGTCAGTTAGATATTTGTTTTATGTTGTTTTTAATGTTGCATCACAGTCGTCATATTAACCCACGTTATCCTAAGGAGAGATCTGTTTGCCCACAGCTTTGTCAAAAGTTGACTGGTGCTTGTCCAAGTGCATGCTGGCTCCCCTGGACCGGGAGAATAAATGGACCGCTCGCAGTCATCCCGAATCTGACGTACCGTATTGTGAGTGACACGTCTTGCTGTGGAGACCGACCACACAGGACACAACTGGAAAGTACAGTGTATGTGACAGTCAGTGTGGATAAATCAGGACTTTTGGGTGATAGTCAGAGCTATGGTCATGTTCAGGAGCCTCTGTAGACCATTAAAAGCATGCCAGTCAGGCAGAAACTCTACTGCACTGCTGCATCTTTACTAAAGGATGGAAACGGTCAATCTGGAAAAATGAGGAAATGTATGTAGGAAGTAGACTAATAGAGACTATCTGCTCGACTATCTCATCCCATCATTGTCATATCATTATCATATTACTGACTGACTGGAGTCATCAATGAAGGCTGGCCAGTAAAAGTGGGTAAGCATTGCTTTTATATGATACTGGACCATTAACTTGCATAGACACATTTGAATTTGCCATGAGGTTGATATAGGTTGTATTTTGGAGTGAAATTGTTTTCAGCATTTAAACTAAGAGAGTGAACATCGTAAACATTGAACATGAGCTCAAGGCCTCGCTGTATCTAAATACAGCCTTACAAAGCTATTGCCATGTATTCCATACCTATAATATTATAATATCCATCAATAAATTTTTTTCTCTTCTTTATATGTATTATTTAAAATATTTACTTATTTTATGGTTTTATGTAATCAATTGTTCAGTTATTCACTTATCCGCCACACAGACACACATGACCTTCTCTTTTTCAAACCCAAATAGCCATTATTAATATATATATGTATA
>JBAMIF010016174.1:0-35726 GCA_037177315.1 Hephaestus fuliginosus
ACACACACACACACACACACACACACACACACACACACACACGCACACACACACACACACACACACACACACACACAAGCCCCCACTGCACAAACAGGCTCTGAGCTTTTCTGATTTCCCCAATGTGTGTGCTCTGACTCAACAGGCTTTGCATTACTACCTTTGCCAGCTTCTCTTCTTATGTTCTTTTTGTTTTTTTTCATGTCGCGTTTCCTCTCCTCTATCCTCCCTCCTCTCTCTGCTCTCACCTCTTTCCTCTTTCTCTTTTCACTAAACCCTCCTTGCCCTGTCTCTCCCTCTCTCTCTGCACCCAGAGATTGCTACCCAGACTAGAGGGGAGGTGTTGACCAGATGGGAAGTGATGTTATAGTACCACAGTACACCGTTACAGAACGGCTTTGCGGAGTGGAACCTGCTTCCTGCCATATCCCATAATAGAAAGGAAATGAAGCCCTAGATAAGAACTGCCACCTTCTCCTTGATAACCTTGAAATGATTCGCCGACTGAGTCATGTACATATGGTGCCGCCGAATTCACCACTGGCTCGGCTGTGGGCCAAATTTAGAGCTGGTCTTTCACTTCAATTAGTACTCGGCATGATCGTAATGGGGTTGTAATTATACAGGAATGTATGTCTCCTTGTGCATAAGATACCTTCAAGCATATGCGCTGCAACACCATGCAATCTTCAACCTGGCTACACAGGGATAAAACTGTTCTATATTCAAATATGAAACACACGAGGGTCCAGCAAAATCTATGATTGGAGAGACGGTGAAGTATAAACAAAGGAGCTTGTGTCTGGCATTGAATATGCTCAATGTTCTGCTAATAAAATGGACAGAGCTTTATGGCAGCCAGTCTAAAGTATATATATAAACCTGATCTCTATCTACGCACAGTGTAATATTGTACACAAGTCCACAGGACTAGTGAATTATTTTTATGTCTTATCACGCTATGTCTGCGCTGGCGCTCACAGGACTGATTAACTGAGCAGCGGATCAGAGCAGAGCTGCCAGAGCACATCACTCAAACACTTAAACCTAATTAGTAGTATACCATGCAAGGCACAGTGGTCCTAAATATAAATAAATAAAATGAAATGAATGATAAAGACTCCTCATGCGGGAATTAGATATACATGACTAATCCGAATGCGGATGCTAATAATTCTCATTATGGTCCTTTGTGTCCCAACGGCCTGCTGGTTATTTAAAATCACCTGACCTTTGTTCAGACCGCTGTTTGGTGAAAGCCTCTCCCGTGATGAGAATGTTTTTTTCGTCATAGAAAAATAAAACAAAACAGCTAAGGGCCAACTAATCTTTGCTGCCAATTGACAATTCTCATTTCATAATGCTATTCATTTATGCTCCCCTAGTGCTCTGCTCTGGCTAATGTAGCCCTTTTAATTTTCATTTGGTGAATGTGTGTGTTTGTGTTTGTTTGCGAGGCTGTAGGATGCGTATGTCCTAACCACATAAAGGCTTGTTTGTCTTGTGGGCTCTGGTTTGCATTAGCTGTGAGTCTCATCCATCAGGACAAACAATGCACGAAGAAGTGTGTTGCATATTCTTTTCAAAGTGGTAATGTTTCCCGCATGCTGAGAGGCCTGGTCGGACAGACGGGCAGACTAACTTTATAACTATGTCTTCATGCGTGGTCTTGTGCTGCTGTCCTCAAACCAGGCAACATCTTGTAAGCTTTTTGTTCCTCACATGTTCAGGTTACAGCTGACATAGGAATTAGAACTGGGGTTTGTTTGGGGTCAGGAGGAATTGATCAAAGGTCCACATAAATGTAGAAGTAAAATAATGTGAGAGACAGCATTTTAAAAATGATCTGTAGGTGAGTGCTATTTTTCTTTGACTACCTTTGTGCTGCTGAGCACAAATTACAGTCATTTTGAAAATAATCACCCAGCTTAAATTGAGCATTTTGTCAAGTATACAAAAAGGTAACTAAAATAAAAGCCCTTTCTTTCTGGGAGAAACGTTAATCGTCTTAGACCTTGTGAACTGCTTGGACCTGAAATAGTAGAGAGGTTAAGACAGGAACTGGGTGTTTATTTTCTTTAATGTTGTGACATAGTGTTCGGTGCATGCTGGGTCAAGAGAAAATGTTCAACATGTCACCTGAGAGACATTTCAAAGGGTTTTCAGGCAAACCTGAAAAATGCAGAACATCACAAACATGCTGTTTGGGATGTTTAATTTTTTAACCCAAACGTCTCGTTAGGATGGCCAGGAACAATTACAAACGACAAAATTAATCAGAACATAAATTTGAAAAAAAAAAGAAAAGAAATGTAGACCTAAGATTTAAGCTAAATTCAGTCTTAAGGTGGGAAACAAAGCACACTGTGAAATGGAGCCAGACCTGCAGTCAAGACAGCACAGTTAGCCAAAGGTTACACACAATTTTATACTTTTAATTTTATATCTGTCTGTATTTACGGGGCTGACATCATGTTTTTTTAATTTTATTTAGCATAATGTAATTTGATAAACATCACTAATGACAATCACTTTTTCCTGGGGATTCATGCTGGACAACTTATATAATTATAATCACAATGCCCCATAGCAGCTGCTAAACATAAACATGTTAAGATACAGATGCAAATGTGAGTTTCTGTTGAAATCAGTTCAAATTTGTAAAATGTAAAATTATAATTACTTTGAGGTATGGCTGTATGAATATGCCATATAAATAGTTACAAATAAAGATGATCTTGAATCTGAAAAAAAAAGAAAAAAACTACATTGTCTTATCTCATCCAAATAGCCATTCGCAAACCTGGTGATGCTATGACAAAACACTTCACCAATGTGTGTGGTATCAACAACATATAGTGTATAGTATTGACAAAACCATTTAACTCAGATCCTCAAGCCAAAATACATAAAATGGAAAAGGTTTTCAATCACTCCCAAAGTCCAAGTAACCTGTTGAATGCATCTGCAGTAAAACTAAAGGTACTACATGGTAATGGAATTTTTACCCCCTAAGAGACATCGCCATAGGTTTCGATCACACTGCCTGTTTTAAATTGAAGTGGGTTTTTTTTCATAGGGGAAAGATGAAATTGATTGAAAATGATGCGATGTACGACTGGGTCCGCATTGAGGCGTCAGGGGTTAAGGAGTTAGGAGGTAGGTGGGGGCAACTGACGTGACTGCTGCTGGATCAGGATCTCTACTTAAGCCACATTGATTTTGACTGTCAAATGGCGTAGTGCACAACAGCCGTAAGCCAATATGTCAAGAGGAGTGCAGATTAGATTGAACGGCCTGACATGGCCCGGCTGAATGAGTGCCACTTCCCCAAACTAAACAGGACACATTTGAATGCTATCTGTTGAGAGCAAAATCTGTTACGCCATAATGCAGCTGGAACGATAGGGTGGAGCTGGGGATACGGGGTTGACTTGTACTGGGGACATGTTTCTGGCAGACTTTAATGTTTGTTCAGCCAAAGTGGATTAAATAAGGGTTTAAAGATATTTTTCACTGGCTCAGACTTAGTTTTTCAAGTATTTGATATGAGGAAAAATCACTATACACAACAGTCACAGAAAACTCTATAGTTTGATCTCATCACACATAATGCCTCACAGGCAATGAATAACAAAACAATTTCATTGTGGCAGTTTGTGAACACTATAAACTAGGGAAGAGGGGTTTGGTGGACAGTAATTGTGAGGCTTTTACATGATTTTGCTGACTAAAACTTGGGACCACTCTCGGTCATTGTGTAATGAAACATGAGTTACACCTGAACACAGATATCTCACATTTTCGGGGTTAAGCAAATTATTCTGTGACTGAAATATTAACAATCTCCCAAATTACAGAGGATGAAAGCAACCCCAACCAAACACAAAGGCCCAGATGAAAAAACGTGATGCAAGTGAGTCGAGGATTGGTGTCATCGTGGTAATTACTCATGCCCTAAAAAATACACATATAAGTTCCCTGCAGACCTGCAGAAGTTTGGTGTGAACTAAGACCAAGTGGGTAATCACCAGTGGTAATAGGCCGACACACCTTCTCCTGAATACCTGCATGAAAATGCATGAAATCTACTTTGACTTAATACAGAGATTGAGGAGGGCACTGAGAAAAAGATGTGGAAATTGGATAAATAAATCAACACCAACCACAATTTGTCATGTTACTATTGACTGGTCTAAAACTTACACACTGCATTAAGAATTTTGCATTAATGACTCCGTATTTTCTGCCGTTCTGAGACACCTCATATACAGTATCTGCTGTGTTACATAGCAACAGGATCAAAATACCCTCTAGCAACATGTCATGAGCTTGAAATGCTAAACTGCAATGTGAGTTTTAAATCCAAACAGAGTAAAATTCTGCTACATATTATTTGAGGTCAAACTGATATTATATTGGCTTAGATCAGGAGCTATGAAAGAATTTACAAGAACAATTCAGAAAGGAAAAGTGAAGGCTATGCCAAGACTGTTAGAAACAGATGATGCCTCAGTATCAGACGTACACGATGGCAATGTTTTAAGAGAATGACAGGTCTACAAAAAAACCCTCTGCAGTGCCAGATTTTGCTAATGTCTTTAAGAAGCGTTGTATCACAGTTGATGTTCAATGCTTGAGAAAGTCCTGCAATGAGATGGGGTCTTTGCGTCCACTGTTAAGCATTTCATCATGAATAAACTGTCCGAGTGGAGCGTAAAACAATAGTGCGGGTTCAGAGGAAGCAGTCACATAACTGGGAATGAAAATAATTCTGAATAAAAACCATCTGGAGGCAGAGTACTGATTGTCATATATGTGTGTGTGTGTGTGTGTGTGTGTGTGTGTGTCTGTGTGTCTGTGTGTATGGATATATAGTCCCAAAAAGCTAATGAAAGAAGGCCCTGCATCTCTTTGTTCACTGATTGGCCGGTGGCTTCAGCTGACTGCCCATCTGCACTCTTGACAGTGCTTTCCAATTCTTGCAGGCCTCAGTAACGACTTAAAAAATATCTGAGAAAAAAAAAAGCATTTAATCCTGCCACCGAGACAGAATAAGCTCAAGAACCATGGGCAGTCTGGCCATCTGGAGGAGCAGGAGTTTTAACGTTGGCCCATCAATGTGTGGGCCGGCAACACTAATACAAAAAAAACCAAAACAAATGTCACATTCTGTTTGATTCTGCGTTAGACTGGCCAGCTGGCTTTGTGTGCGTGTGTTTGTTTGTTGTGCAGCTATAAATTCATTACATCTGATGAATACATCACTCTCGTGAACTTTACTTTAGTACATTTTAAGTTCAAACACACTGAAGTTGATTCAGATGTCCATATCAGGGTCGTGGGGATCTGCAGCTTTGCCTCATCTAGCTCTGTGATTGGCCAATCTGGGTCAATTTCCAGAGTTGTTTTGTTTTTCTTTTCCAGTCAGCTGCTGCTCAAGTATCAAAGAGTAAAATTCTACTACATATTATTTAAGGTCAAAGTGATATTATATTGGCTTAGATCAGGAGAAAAATTCAGAAAGGAAAAGTGAAGGCTATGCCAAGACTGGTTGAAACAGATGATGCCTCAGTATCAGACGTACACGATGGCAACACGAGATAACATGAAGGTAGTTATCCTCTGCTAGTGAGGTGCCTCTCTTTAGGGAATGCTCTCTCTGCATTATCCTCTGAAGCCTCTGTCATTAAGCAGCCAGCCATCGAGGCAGAGCCTTTTGTCTCCTGTAAAAAAAAAAAAAAATTGGCGCAGTGTCACTCATCTTTCAAGATAAGCCCACCTCTTCCTGTGTGTATGCAAGGTTGATGCCTCTGGTGAAACACCCTTCTCATGTTATCAGAGAACAGGGGTTTTAGGATAACCAGCCGAGTCCTCTAAAACAGTCGTACCGCTGTCTCACAATGGAGCTATACAGACAACTCTCTGGTTAGACAAGCTTATCTGAGCGTCTGACTGTCAACCCAGGAGGTTTCCAAAGAGTCCGCACTCAGGACAGTATGCCAGGGAGGGCGCCCTGATACACATTAAAAAAAAAAAAAAAAAAGACTTTTTCAAAGGACAATTGTGAAACCCAGCAAGACGAGGAAATTGAATTATGAGTGATGCTGCATCAAACCCAAAGATAAAGGACTGCACAGTTTGCAAACAAGCATGAGGCACAGATGATGCCAGTCGCGGCGGTTGTTTGGGATGATATAATAGATTGCAGTAAGCTAATTTGCTTGAGTGACAAACTGCGGGGTTATTGCAGGGATCACAAAAATACACTTTACTTAAAGCTGGAGGCAGCAGCCCAATTGACTCAACATTTCCTACATCTGCTGACGCTGTTATTCATAGCTGCTTACACTGAGCGCAGCGGTGGCATCTTCACATATCACAAGCTCACAAACAACCAGCAGTGCAATCATCAAACAAAACCACAGTGCTCAGATAATATATGTGACAAATAATCATCATGTATGATAGAGAGGTACAACGCAGCGACAGCTATTCCAGCCATTTTAGTGCTATTTATCACTGCGGCGGCTTACTCTCTCTTTTCTCTCTCTGTCATCTAATTTCATTTTCTGTAGTTTCCTCCATTATCTATGCGGCAATCTGTTATATCGCCTCATTCTCTCTGTCATTCTCAGTCTCTCTCGCTGACTCTTTGAGTCTGTGTTATCCCCCAACACCACTACTGTTCTGAATAATTCAAAGGTTACGACTCTACAGTTGCAGTGCTATCTAATGATATTGTGCTGATTGAAATATCACTGCAGTTTTGATATCGGGGCCGGGGGCTTCAAGGTATCATGGAAACATGATCAACATGCTCTTATAGGGGAAAGAAAACAGAGGCTCACCCTATGTCCACTTCACACAAGCAATGGGGAAAAAAATGGCTTGTATACTGTAGTAAGTCTCAACATTAAACTGCTATACCATCTATTAAAGCTGTCATTAATACTGTTTTCTGCCCATCCACCCAGCCAGCTCTCTCTATGACTGATCCTCAACTCATTGGTGTTTTCTTCCCGTCAATGTCAAATTAAACTGCACATCCAATTTAATAAGGTTTCGGCTATACCTCACATGGCACATAAAGCATGGAAGACCACTATACATTACTAATTTCAGCGATGAAAGCTTTGCCTGTGAGACACAAACTACGATGCTATTACAGAGATGAAAGGCATGAGGGGAGAGATCACATGGCTACTTGCACTTTTTAATTATGACCCAAATTCAATTACTTTGCAACCTCATACTTTACAGAGCCACAGGAAATTGCTCCAATCGAGTGACAGCACTTGTGATTAAAACATGTTCACTGTGTAGCATAAAAACACTGCTGCTACGGCCTGCAGGAAGCTAATGATGGCTCAAGACAAAAATGATGGCTCAAAACAGTTACTCTCTCCTGACTATCATGTGGCACCAGACCATAATTCATGTCAGGT
Organism: Hephaestus fuliginosus; assembly: GCA_037177315.1. Lineage (NCBI taxonomy): Eukaryota > Metazoa > Chordata > Actinopteri > Centrarchiformes > Terapontidae > Hephaestus > Hephaestus fuliginosus. The sequence continues at coordinate 7,449 of JBAMIF010016174.1, forward strand.
GTGTGACTTGCGTGTAAATCATAATAATGATAATAATAAATAATGCTCTCTGAGTCTCAATTCTACCAGCACATGGGGCAGATAGTGAATAGCAAAAGAAAAAAAAAAATCCCAGTTATGAGATTGTTCAGTAAACTCTTCAACTGGATGACAATCACTATTTGAAATTTTTTTTTTTTGCATGGAAGGAAGTGACAAAAGTAGTCACTTCAGCAGTGTTGGAGTCTGTCTTCTCTTTAGTGGTATGAAGGGCCTCTGAGTCTATTCTAATCACCCCGTAGGAAGGCAGATGCTTAGATGCTTGCAGCCCTAAGCGCCTGCACTTCTGAGACGCTAGCAGCGTTGAAATCTAGACTGTCGCAGTGGATGCAAAGCAGCAGAAAACAAAGACGCATATGGGACAGGGCCGAGACAAAGTGAAGACCAACAGAACACCAAGCTTAAAATCTTTAGATCGAGATTAAGAAACTCAAAACTGAGAATTCAATTTAAGGTGTTCCCAAACCTTTTTGGCTCGTGACCTGTTAGGATGACACCATATCTATCTCTGTGTCTATTTCTTAGTGCAGAAATATGCTCTCTTGTTGTCTGAGATCCTCAAATAACTTAATGTATCACTGTGTAGAACTGCAAAACAAGGATGCACATGTAGGTACAGTTAGCAGGAATAACAATTTCTTTATTGCTGTCAAGTGAGAAAATACATCTGGGCCTTTGATTACTATTCATCAGGTGCTTTACATCTTTCCATATTCAGCATGTCTCTGGTTATGATGCTGAGGATTTGGGTAATGTCCTGGCTTCTGTGTATAGAGAACATCCATGCATTTCATTAGAGAGAAGACAAAAGAAGGATGAATTTTAAGTAGGTTGCACGCTTTCAGCTCTATGATGGTAAATACATTGCATCTGCATGTGTAGTATGTTCATGCTGCTTTACTTTTTCACTTAACTTCAAATAACTATATTAAAAGGGAAATGGTATTTACTTGAGGACCTTAGTCCTGGGGTTGTGTAAAAGGAATGTTTTCCATGTTGAAATAGGAAGCACAAGGGAATGGGTGTTTGGCTGTGCGCTTGGAAAGCAGAAATCAATGTGAATGTGTTATGATTTGCTTTTAATGAGGAATGCTGGCCGCACTAAATATTAGTAGTAGCAGGGACTTAGTGCATCTTCTCGGTTTAAAAAGGCCTCAAAGACCTCATGTCTCCGAAGAAAAGCATAAAGGGGTTCAGTAACTAGCTTATCAAACAGCTGGGCGCAACCCTTAGCTTAACGTCATGTGTTTGTTTAAGCTTTTCCACATATGTGACACAGCATGGAAAAAACCCAGCTTTTCCATTACATTTAAAGTTACTGATCTTTACAGGTCTTAGAAAGTTCACAGTATGTGAATTTTTGTAGTAGTTTAAGGAAGATGAGAAGTTAGGAATAGGCAGCAAAAAGACATTTTGGAGCTGTATAGCTGTTTTGAAACTGTTATGCATGAATCATGAATATTGTATGTGTGCTGTTTAAAGTTATTACAAGGGTTCATGCAACAGAAAGTGTTTTCTGGTTTATCAAAATATATACCTTGTCACCTATCTGCCAACCCTGTCTCCTAAAAATTACGTTCCCACACAACTAAACTACAAAAATCACTAACTACATTTAAGTACAAAAAAAAGCTTCCACTCAAGATAATAGGCATCCGTTAAAATGTGATGAAAAACACTTTTTAAGAACAAAGACAACAAAAGCAAGAACCAGATCTGAGACAAAGAGACAAAATGGTAGTCATGCACGAGTACTGGAACCTTTGTTGCAGCTTGATTGAACATTGTTTGTAGGAAATATATTCCTTATGAATAATGAAAATCACAAAGAAGAAATGTATGATCGAATGTTCTCCTTGCTCCTGTGTGTATAACTCTGCATTTTATGCACAAAATCTTCCTAATGTACACATTTTCCATAAGACCATAATGACTGACAGTTGCACATAGATCATTTTATGCATTTCATAAAAAATAAGTCATAATAATTAATCACAGTGAGAAAAGACTGACTCCAACAGCTGGACTATTTTGCAGTTATTAATAAATAACTGTCATTTCATGCCCAAATTTTCTTCTGCCTAAATAAAACTCACTGAATTTGTGCCAGTGACGTGACACACTCTGCCTGTGACCATTCAAGCTTACCATGTCAGGGAGTGCCAATTTAATTCGGACAGCACAGGGCAATTTTAGTGTCCAAAAATATGCTAGCACCACTGCCTATGCTGATTCCATCTTAGCACAGATGCTACATTTATGCTATTTGGATTTCTCTAGTTGGAGGAAGTAAATCAACTGGTCCAAAATACCATGAATCCCTGTATGAAATTTATGAAATGTTTGCCCATATCAAAATTATTCAACCATTAACCAGTTTACATGCACAGTAAAATGTGTTTCTATGAAGCCTAGCCAATTACATTGGTAATGCAGAGTTGAGTCTGAACTAAATCATAATCTTCTATTATGGGTCATCCAAACTGTCTTGCACAACAGATAACACCCAAAATTTTGGTTGATTAAATTTCTTCAGCCAATCAGAAGGCAGCAGGACGGGTATGTTTGTTCCAATTATAGCCTATAATTTGAGGGATGTTCTGCACATTACCAAAACACTGCCTAATTACGCTCACCTCATGTGGGTACCCTGATTAAATTTTGTGCAACTACGGGCTGCTGCTTGATGACGCATACAACAGCTGCAGGAGCCGTCTCCCTCCTTCCAACAAATGTTCCAAGAGTGGAGCCTGATGTATCGAACTTATCATATCACAGACACTGTGTTTGTTGTCTCAGCTTCTTGCTGCCTACAGCATGCAGTAAAGCTCAGCACAGTCATCACAGAGAGTCACCTAACTCTACCCCGGGGGGAGACTAAGCTTGTGGTTGCACGCTGTCTGAAGGTGGGATGATGCAGAAGCAACGATCAATAAAGGTGATGCAAAACAGATTCACCTAAGAATTGCAATACATTTGACATAATCCAGTAATTTATGTTAGTTTTATAAATTTAAATGTATAAATTTTATGGTTTCTTACCACTATAAAGGTCATATCTACAAAATAACAAAGACATAAGTCACTCAATAAGACAAATACATTGCAATCATGGTGTAGCAGCTGTTGATAATGATGCTGTAGAAGGGAGAAAATCAATTTAACCAGCCCTGTTCTCAGTGAAGGTCACGTTTGGACACGTTGTAGACTATACCCACTCTCACTCCCTCATTAGGGTCCACAGTGGATGACTTTTAATAAAACTGAAAACACCTTCAGCTTTTCTCTGGTGCCATCAGAAGGTAAAAATGTCCAACAGTTTAAAACTTGACAGATCTTGTGAGGGAAACACATTGGTTTCTAACATAACAGCAAGTTATGGAAACCAATTAATGATTTTTATCACCTCCTGACATTTCCCCGTCAGGAGATCTGTCACCATCAGGTCAGATTATTAACTTAGGCACTGAAGAAATGTTCGCATTGTAATAAAGATCTTGAATTGTTAAATATGAGTAGACTTCTATTGATATTTGATGTTTCTGCACAGCAATTTACACTTGGTGACGATACAAAATTTGGCCCACAGCAAAAAGCAAAGATCGGGTGAGGCCTTAGTGATCAATGAAAAATAATTCCAAGGTATGAGTCCTGTTTCTGCCAATGGTCAACAGCGGCTTCACTAATCACGGTGACAATTTTTCAGTAGCCTCCCCAATCAAGCTCTGCCCATCATACATAGATATTTTCAATTAATCTAATGAAGGTTTTTTGCAGTGATGTTTGGTGAGCTGGGTTGGTGCAGCGCAGCCAAAAACAATTGCTTGAATGTAACTTTATCAAATCACTTCCAGACAACTAAACAAAAAATTATTCATTCATACATGAGATGTTATTATCTATTATTCAGCAACAAAGTTAGTTGTAACTACACATGTGATTATTCGGTGCATCTTTATCTTTCAAATTAAAACTGCTGGTGCACACCACTGCACACCGAAAATGCATGTGGGCTCCAGAAATGTGAATTCATTTTGAAAACAGGGGGCATTGTTTGCTGTTGGCACCATACTTGTGCCAAAATGTATTTGTATTTAGGGAATATGTACTTCCATGCACACTGGTTTCAACTTGGGAGAAGCCACCAAATAAAAAAATGGCAGTATTGTCTGGAAAGAATTCCTACAATTCCCCAAATATGGCCTTTCTGATTCTTGTGTCAATTTAAAACTAAAATCATGGAAGATTATCATGAAATGGTAATTGTGGATTTTCTCAAAGCAAGCTCTATTAGCTCATTACATGCATTGCTCATTGTATGTGTAGTATTTTTTCCTCTTCTTTAATGCATTGCTTTACCGGCAGTTCTGGGGAGCACTGTAAAAAAATGCAGTTGGTAATGACATTGGAATGAAATGAACTGCGTGCAATAAATAGGCTGGGGATTGGGTTTTATTTCATTGGCCTCCTCCAGAAGGTTCTCTGTGGTAAAACAAATTTAATTACTGACTTCAGTGGGATTGTTCAGTCCCATAGACATGTTTTGGTGTATGCTGAGTCGAGTTCCACGACAGCGTTCATTCTAATTTCCATCAAAGAGGCGAGGGGACTTGATTTCCAACAGTACGGGGTAAATAGTTCAAATTATTCCAATCCTTGAAGCGATCAAGTAACATCAACAAAAAAGTTGTTTATTGTTATAACTGTAATTACAGTCGAGAGGATGAGCGAGAAAAGGGCATTATGTGTGTTTGTTGTCATATTTGTTAGCAATGTTCTGGGAGAAAGCTGGAAAGGAGCAGTTAAGACTTGCTGGATCATTTTTTTGCATGTCTTACATAAACACTCCTGTAAATAGCAATCATGAACGCCACCTCTGCTGTGTTCTATCAAATCAGTCTGTGTGTCTGCACCTCTTTCATTCAAACAGAATCAAGCCTCTGTCATTCAAATGCAATGAAACTGGGCCAGGGTGACTGACGTGCAGCACAGTAAAAAAGAAAACCTTGTTGTGAATAGGCAGTGGGAACACTTTGCCATGAAAACTTTATCTAACTAGGGGGAACATGAAATAAATAACTCTATTTTGCCATAGCCTTTGTCATTACAAACAACAGCTCGACAGTCTGTCTCTCTGATTTGCCTAGTCTGCTTGCAAGACTAGAGGGAATCTAACTTTAACCCCTGCATATCAGACGGGCCAAAATGTAAACCTTGTAGTCTTTTTTCATCATTAAAGTGTGTGAAGTGAGTGTGTGCGTACGTGCCTGCACGCCTATGATTTGTGATGACTGCATAGAATTTAATGATGAGAAATATGAACTCTTCGGGGCTTACAAAGTTTAAAAAACATTTCCTCTCAAAAGAGAGGCAATTCATCTTCTTTTTGTTATTGAACCACCTCCCATATTTCAGACCGACTTGTGTAGATCCAGGAGGTAATGTTGGTAAAAATAATTGTTCATGCAAGAAAGGAAAAATTTTGGAGCTGGCTACTGAAACGTTTCCATTATTAAAATGCACGGGAGAGACAGTGGTCTAACATTCCTGCTGAGCGCAAAACTGATCCCGCAGAGTTTTAATTACTTCTTTCGCGTACTAGAGTTGTGTTTATATTGCACTTCTTCAAACTTCTTCTCCCCGTCTGATTCTTCTGCTAACTTCTGTTTCAAAAAGTACAGTCCTTGCAGAAAAACAGGTATGAGTCATGTTTATCATGTGCATTTTCTATATGTCTGCGCATATATTCCTGCATGTTTCTATTAAAGGAGTATTCCACCAATTTCACGCTTAAAAGTCTACACATGGTCAGTAATAGTAACCCTAATGATGTCAGCTGGGGTCATCAGGTCAACTTGGCTTTGAGGATTTTTGGAGTTTTAAAGACATGGTTATTGACTAGGTACGGAGGGTGTAACAAAAAATTAGACAATCTTGTGTTTTTTGGAGCTTGACCCACAGTAAAAGTGAGGATAGCTCAGCATCTGGTGCACCAGTTTTACCCTTTCTATTAAAAAAATCTATCTTTATTAGTCTCCTAACATTATGGTAATGCAAAGTCCCCTGAAATGTCCCCTGTGACTCCGACACATTTCTTGATAGTATGAAGCAATCACAGAACAAATGGCCCGTGCAACCAAATATCATGTCAAGTGCAATTATAAACATGTCTGTTTCTTGTCATGGGATTCAGAACTATCTTTAGCTGATGTCCTGGCAGAAGCTGCGGCGATGCCTCTCCCAGCTGGCCCCGACAGAGTTCATGGTTGAGTAACTTGGTGGGCACCAGAAAGCACGTGGCTCTCCCCAGAGACTGCACCCAGCCCCCCCCCGCCCCCCAATACTGAGCTGCTTTACATTCAACGCCAGTGCTGAGGGAACACTCAAGCATAGTTTAGCGGTGAGGACGTGATACCCATAAAACACGCTCAGTCCCAGAGAAGATTTATCATCAGGCTCCCTCTCTGCTGCTGCCTGCAGTAGATTACATGTCAAAAGTGGCACTGCGAGCAGATATTTCAGCCAATAAGCACGGGCGGAGGGAGAGTAGGGCTCGTCTCGAGAGTGACATTGCACGGTCTCGCTGAGAGAAGGGCTCAGGCTGACCCTTGATCCTATTGTTCCTAAGAGTGATGGCTGACCATAAACCTGCCTGACATCATTGAGGTGAAATGCAGCAACAGGGAGGCAAAACAGATTACAGGCCTGAGGAATGAAGTACCCAGAATGGAATCCTCTCGCAGACTAAGCACATACCTGCAGACGTGGTTTTCATCTGGCGGTATAGCTGCACAGACATAATGAGCCGATGGTGAAAAGCTCACTATATGTATTCAGATTGGGCATGTAGACTATCTGGTCATGATTAAAAGAAAAAAAAATACTGCAAAATTAATTTTCTCAAGGACAGAATATATCAATCAGCACAGTCCAACAGGCACATCCAGAGGCATTGGACTGCAGCTAAATCTGTATGACCTGGATCAAAAGAAATCCTCAATATCGACCACACAAAAATATGTCTTTGAGGCTCACCATTCGCCATTCAAATAAAAAAAAAGTATAAAAATTCACATCACCAACATTTCGACCCATAATCTGATGTAAAATGATGCGTGCTGTTGCATGTGTCCTTAAAAAAAGGTTCAAATCAAATTTCACATTCAGTAGCTGAGCTTCCCCCGTTTAATCAGACATTCAGTCGAGAGCAGTCAACACATTTAACATTCTCACTGCAACGTTAGCTCATTATTATGCAGTTGTTTTCAAAAATAAAGTCCCAAAGACCCGAGTATGCCTAGTGTTTTAGTACGTGAGAGGATGTTTCAGTCAAAGCTGAGGAAAGCAAACAGCACTGTAGGGACATAATAAACTCCACACACAGGCACCCTGCGTCGTCTGTCACCCCTGTCTTATGAGGTTTCTGAAATGATAGAGCAGAGTCCAGGTGCAGTGCCTACAGTGCTTTAGTTAGCTCCGCTTTGGGAGCAGACACGAGGCAGTTGTTTATTCTGCTCTCCTGTGGAATTCTTTTGGCTTGTCACTTAACATCAAGGGAAGAGGGGCCCTCGCACAAATGATCTTTGAGAACCGGTGCTGACTCATGCATCTGATGTGTAGTGACAAGGCTGCAGTTACAGTATTTCTTCTGCTCCCTGAATCTCTCATGGATATCTCCAGCCTGTCACTTCACATTGAGGTAGGTGGTACCCACGGTCATATGATCTTTATGAATCACTGCTGACTCCTCTGTAAATGTAGTCGCCGCATTGGGAATGTTTTAGACGGATCAGGTCAACAAGTGACAGCTTCGGACATAGATTTGCTTTCAACAACTTGAATTTTATATTGGGAGACTTTAAAAAAAATGTCTGCTATGCCAACACCACTATGTCAGTTTTTATAATCTCCTTTCAAAGAGCCATGCACCCAAAAATGATCATCATCTGTCACTGGATGTCTTTGAAATATAAAGACGTATGCTGCCCTGACACAATAAGTACTTTCCAAACAGCACAGGGAAAAAGGTGAAATATTCTGAATCTGGAGCAGATGCTCACTGCAATTCAAACTACAAAGACAATAGTTGAAACATCTTTGTAAAAGATAAAAATCAAAAGGTTCATCTCATGCCCATGAGGCACAGCACATGCTGGTAAAACATTTTGTGTGCTAAAACCAAGAGTTGTAGAACACAGTATTACCGTTAACGCCTATATGTTGCTTGACACTTCAACTACTTCAGTGATCCAGCATCTTAATTCAAATACACTAAGAGGGGTGGAAGCTTTTAGGATTTGTTACCAGAATAGTTTGAGTCCTTTCAGTCTAAATGTAGATCTTGATGAAGACCATTAATTTGAATAAAGAGCTTTTCCAGATTTTAGTGTGCCCACTAACATGGTACACTGTATTAGTGTAAGTTAATAAGTAATATTAAGTTAATATTAAGGTATTGCTATACGTATGTATGCTTGACGTGATTACTGGAACACACACACACACACACACACACACACACACACACACACACACACACATATATATACTTTATTGATATTGTGAGAAATATTGTTACAGCAGCAGCACAATAAACAGTACAATAAGCACATATAAATTAAAAGCACAATTGCAGATCTGCAGAATATCAATATAAAGGAGTGAAAAATATAACTATAAAAGTAAAGAGCAGAACTGCAGTATAAATAATATATAATAATAAAAGGAAATAAAAGTAACAGTAAGTAAGAACAGGTGTGCAAAAAACGGCAGTAATTTATTCCATGTATGTTTATCAGGCCCGGCTCTAGCCATTTTGGTGCCCTAGGTGAGATTATGGTCTCATGATATGATATGATGATAATGATGAGGATGACTGTCGCCCAGGTATAAACTGTTGTACAGTTTGCATATAGTAAAAGTACGAATGTTTTCCTAAAACGTTCTTTATGACAGTGGAGCTGAATGAGCCTGTTGGAAAAAAAAAAAAAAAAGCTCTGTTGTCTCTGAAGTGTGTTGTGGAGTGGGTGTGATGGATTGTCCATGATGGAGAGCGGTTTGTTCAGTGACCTCCTGCTCCTCACTGACTCAGAGGACTCGAGGTTTTATTGAAACCTTGCGAAAAAATACTGCTCTTACTCAGATTATTATTGGCCTTTTCTGCAATGCTTTAAATGTTATTTCCTTGGCTGAAACAGAGTAATACCGAAATGTATAGTGCTTGAATTAAAATCTAAATATTAGCAGTTACATATCAGTAAAAAAAAGGGGCTCTTGTTATGACATTGCCATGTTCTTGAGAGTCAACAAATATGATTTTACAGTGTACATTAACCTACAGATTACTTGCGATCCAGAAATTGCTGAAACGTTAAATATTTTATACTTTCACAGCACCCACAACACTTGAAATATCACCTTTTCAAAATTCCAAGTATGTAATTTATATGTTCTTCCAAACATCCTATTAAAAACACTACGATAATGGCACCTCCAACGACCGGAAAAATAAGGTAATAATTTGTCACATTTATACCATATATTTATGGACCCATCAGACTAATGTGTTTCAGCATAAGCCTTCATTCAGAATGCTAATGGAGGCCGATTGTTTTTGGCAGAGCACCAGGACGCAAGGTCATCCAGAGAGGCCTACCCACCATAAATTCTTCACCTCATTTATGTGGAGGATCCCACTTCCCGCTTCAGCATTTTGAAGATTGTTCTCCTTATTTAATGTCGTACAGTTACCGTTAAAGAAAGGAACGATGCCCGGGAGAAAAAACAATTTGTCTCTTTCAATCACGCCACAAAACAACGTATTAGTTTATCAGCGACAGCAGGGAACGCTGTGATCATGACAATCTCTTCCTTTAGTTTAATTCAGTTGTCTGGCATTCAACCAAATGGCCCCGGTGTGTCATGTCTCTCTAATTTTGATGCGAATCCCTTGACAAGATTTGATTTGATCGCTATCTGACTCTGTTGGAGCTCTCTTTTTTTTCACTGACAATCTTGGATATTTTATGAAAAAACACTCTTGGATGTGAAAGTATTATTGAGAGCGGTTTCATGAGGATATGAAAAGAGGCTTTTAAAAGTGCAGAGTGCCTTCACACAGCATTGAGATGGACACTATAAACATGGCTGTTATTTTTCCTCAAGGGCATCCTGCAACCGCCCTGTTTGTCATACATAGAACTTCTGGAACGAGTTATACAAACCAACCGCACACCCTTAAAGGTTTTTTTGGGTGAGCTCAGGTGTCTTGTTATTCTCGTGGCGTCCGCATTTACCCGCATCATACTTGAAACGCTGACAATTGCTCACCTCTGTCCTCACAGGGGTTCCTCATCAATGCACCAGATCAGCTGCTCAGAGCCCGTCACGGCCGAGTGACCCGCTGCGATCCATCACTGACCATCACCCTCTCGTCTCGCTCTTTCCACCTCTCCGCCCTTCTCTCGTGCCACTGTCTTTCACACATCTCGTCACTGCCTCTCTCTCCATTAAATACCATACCCAGAATTCCGTGCTGCTGTACAGCTGCGGCGGTGTAATCCAGTCCAAGTTACATCAGCACTGCAATCAATCACGCGGCCCGTCCTGCCGCCTTTCACTCACCTAAAGAGCGACTGACATGTGAGCCGTCAACTCGCTGTCATTCACAGAAACCCCCACAGAAATGTAAGGGGTCTGCAAGCACAGTCAACAGCTGGGAACAATTCATTTTGTTCTCTGGGAAACGCCAATGCTTAATGCGGAGATTAAAAATAACTTTTCTAGGTTTATTTCCTCATAAGCCATTAAAAATGTGGGTAATGGAACAGTGCTTAGACAGACTATTAAATATGAATACTGAGCAGATAATGAGCTAAATATCCTAATGTTTTTCTGAGTAGCACAATGGCATTTGCGGTGTCTCTAGCACCTTCAGATATCCAGTCAATCTATGTGGGAAGGTGAAAATTCACGAGCCAAACTACATAATGACACCCTGATGAACAGTTATCAGGATGTTGCATAAGCCACTGTTGTGTGGTTGCTGCATTATTGATTGGAGAAGCTGAGTGTCTAAATCCAAGACACACAGCTGAGTGGAAACATTATTAGACTCTGAACACTCATTTTGAGCAGAAATAATACATCAATTCATGGGATTCGCACAGTGTGTACAGATCAACGAGAAATCCAAGTAGATTTCATTTTCATGGAAGACAGTCGCAACCAGCTGCTCATGAATGAATGAATTGCCTAAGGTCTCAGTACAGGTATATATGTGATTTATTAAATAAACGCCCCGGACATTTGTGATGAACCAAACTGCAAGTCGTGTGTCAGAGGTGTTCATCTGTCACTGACTGTCACTCACGTTTGAATTGCAGTTTATCAGAATGAGACTGGCTAGCTGCGTTGCCTTATTGCAGCACAACAGAAAATCACTGAACCTTAACACGTGCCCTGTGATGATAACAGTGACATTCAAATGAAAATAAATATATGTTGATGTTCTTATGTGGAATTTGAAAGACGGTGCGTAATGCAGAATATTTCAGTGCAACAGTGGTGTGACTTTAGAAATGCAAGAATCACTCCTCAGTAATTAAATTAAATGAACTTTTTTGTTTGTCTGCTGCAGTGGGTGTATCGAACTGAGCTGGAGTTATTATAAGACAAAGTGTCGTGGAATATGAATACTTTACGTTATAAAAATGTACCGTGATGCTAAATGCTATTTTGCCATAAGCTTAGGGTGAAAAGGACCAGATGGCAAATGGCAGGTAAATTTGTTGAGCTGTCCTTAAATGTTTTTGCACGGCCATGTTTGACATCCGTGACAAAGATTTATCAGTTTGCTTTGTGGCATTTTGTGATGACTACATACTTGATCTTCTAATTCTTTTAACTGTGGCCAATAAATCTTTATTTCTCCTTCATTTCGAGCGTTTTTGAACATTAATCATGAATACGTGTTGCAGAATATTAAATCTGAGTGATGACAAATGGCCTTGCTCTATTGCCAACTACTCCTTGTGCACAGTAGACTATATTTCAGCTAGAAACAATGCATAGACCTCTGGCTAGGATCAATTCAGTAAAAAGTAGACACTGAGTGTGGTTCTTGTATATTTGAAGGCTCATGGAGTACACCAGCTGCTTCAGTAAACACAAAATTGTGGTTAGTTGTGTGTACTGACCCAAAGGTTTTGAATAGGGATTTGGACCAATATCAGCCCTTCACCTCTTTAGGGTAGGCTGCTCTTCAAAGCTGATTTACAGAAAATAAATTGCCTGCAGTGTGGCTGTTGAATCATGGTACAGATACAGCGCCACTATTTTCCACAGTGACAGATGTCTGAAAGGCAGGTTAAAAAAAACAGTTTCCAAGTTTTATTTTTCTCACCCCAAAAGTCCCACCTTGTGACCTCATTCTGTTACTGGGACCCCTTCAGGTTAATGTGCAAACAAACAAGCAGACTTTTTTTATTCAAATACGTGGAGACTAAGTAACATCGAAATGACAATTTTGCATTGGCAAGCATGTTTTTAAATTTACATATTGCTGAAAATATCACTCTTGACCCAAGAGTCAAGTCAGTTGTGTTCCAACTGCAGCGGAAAGCACCGCGAGAAGTAATTCAATGGCAAAAACAAGGAATCTCAGGTTATTTTAAAGCAACAGTTGCACCCTGTTTTGTTCCTAAGGAGGTAAAAAGTGATTAAGTTTTCAATATTCTGCAAGAACATCAGAGAGCAGTCATCTGGAACACTCTGGAAGAAGCTATTAAGTTCACTTATATTCTTGGAGGTATAAGAAGCTAGAGTGCACAAAAAACCCTGATGTGTGTGCTTGCTACAAAAAAAAAAAAAATCCCAACACACCAGACTTTTTTTTTTATATATAATGAAAACTGTGATTTCATTTGTTATTTTGGATTACTCTATAAATAATTACCGATGATACAGTACACGTGTTCCTCCCACCCGACACAGCAGGTGAGCAAATGACATGTTGGAATAGTCAGCTGTTGTTTTTGAGGCCTCTATGTGAGGACGTTTAATGTAAATATAGCTTTTAATTATTTGTCATGGATACATTTTTGCACTTGAAAGAACAACCGATGATAAGAACTATGACTAGAAGGCGCTAAAGGTAGCCATTTTACCTTTTTAAGTTCAACACATTGGGGCTTTAATAATGGTGGATAGCTAATAAACGGAAGGGTACAATGGGAATTGGTTCCTTCCCAATTATTCCTCTTTCTCTGAGTGCCAAAATGGAAGTAATACATTATTGAAGGCAGGGTCTAATAGTTAAGCTCTGTCGAGCCCGCTCACTTTAAATTAACTGGGAAACTGGCGGGCTGTTTTAGCTTTATTTCAATATATCAGAGCCTGTCATGCTGGGAGCCCGTGGTGAACAGGTACAGCACTCACGTTAACACGTTTTTACATATCTCAGTCTAAAGATAAAAAAATAGTCAAGCAACTGTGTGTTGGTAAAAAGTGTAATAAAAAAGATTGGAGCAGTCTGTCGAAATCTGATTTCACTGAACAGAAATCTGAAAAATTGAGTTTAGTTGAGAAAGTGTTTTTTTTTTTTAGGTGCGCCCATATGAAGCCTCCATAAAGGATTCTCTGAGTCATATGATTGGTATTACAAGAGAGAGAAATAACACATATTTGATGCTTATAAATCTTGTATAGTGTAGTACCTCTAAATTTCTTATGACAACCTAGCCCCCTCTGTATAATTTACCTGACTTATAGCAGACGCACAAACTGCATTCGCAAGATTTCAACATCCGTGTGAGAAATCTGAGCAGCTTCTTGACCGGGTAAAACGTGTGAGACAGACAGGAGGAGAGAGTCATTGCCGTTCCAGACTCACCTTGACAAGAAAGTGCACACAGCCATGCGCAAATACAAAAACCGGTTCCTCTGAGTCTCTAACTCTCAAGTGAGGAAATACCGTCGGAAGATGTTAATAATGGCTGACATCAAAGGCCGATTCGTCCTCATACACCATTTACAACATCCATTGGAAGTTGTGAGTCACATTCAGACCTCTGAGAACAATGTTGAAACAAGTCCCGCAGATTGCCAGAGGTCATGCACTAGTCATTGCATTGAAAATTCACTCAGTATTAAGTTGAATATATCCATATTAATGTCCATGCCGACCCATGGCTGACCTGTTGGGGATGAAGTATTTGTTCATAATACCGGCAGAAGACATTCTCTATTCTCTAACACTACTTCCATCAGTGTCCTGATGAAATATACTTTGTCTAGGTGTTGGATCCACTGTCTCAGTCCCTCTCTTTGTCCTCTTACCTTTTTGTTCTTACAAATAGCTTTCATCGCCAAATCTTACACGTTGCATTCCTCTTCCTCTTCGCTGCACTTCCCTTTTCTGCAAACGCCACAGTTTTACATTTTCAGGGTGTTAAAGAACCGACATTCCACATTGAAGTACGCCTCTCCAGATTAACATGATACACGTATTTATATTGTGAGGGATAGTTTTACACTTTGTTGGTATCATTAAAACCTCCAAACTGTGAAGACGTTGGCTTTGTTTACTACACGAGAACTAGGTCAGGTGTGAGTTAACATGCACACCGCGTGGCTGGTTTAGGGAACCTCACTCTGCTTCGACATAAAATAGGTTGTTCTGATAACGCTGCCTCATTGGGACAATCCCCAAAATCAGTATTGCATTTAGTGTCACTCAAAGTGATAAGACATCCTAGATGGAGAATGGAAAGTCAACATTGATGTAAGGAAGGTGTAATCTGCATAAATCTGTCTGTCAGTGAAACACACTGATAAAGATAAGCACGAAAAACTCCTGGAGCGGTATTACTGAGGGGATGTCAGTGGTGATGTGTTAGTCGTGCAGTGTCAGTGTCATAAAATACATCTATGTGATGACTATAGAATAATGAATTACATGATAAAATACTTGATATTTTCAAACCAATAGCCATACATAATAGTATTTAAGCACTGTATTATGTTATTGTATTTAACATTACAGTGCACACATAGGAGAATAGTCAATTTTTTCTGTCCTTAATACCATATGGGATTTAAACACTGTATGTTTTATGTTTAGCTTCAGGGTCTCTGCTGTATTTTTGTTGCATCCATTTACATCTTTATGCCACTTCCTGAACAGTATAAATACAAAGTAAAGCAGTGTTACGGTTGTTAAGTCAAATATTGTGTTGAACTGTGTTAAACATTTTGTTCTGTAGTATTTTGCTACAATTTCATATATTTCTTTTAGAGGATAATGCCATGGGAGATTTTTTCAAACTCAATGCTTTTTGTGCTTCTTGCACATAATGTCTCTTTCATGCTTTCCATGTGAGAAATCACAGTAATTGTATGTTACTCTCAGCTGAACTTTGAGATTTCAAACAAGTTGAAAGTTGGGTAGCTAGAGTCTGACTCTGTGGTTGGGAAAGCAGTCTGATTTACTGTCGACTAACTGTCACCGAACAGCACTTACATGTGGACAGTGGGCGAAATTATTTGTAATTGATATGAACTAAACAATAAAAATAATCCACAGTTAAATTCCTGCTTCACTATGAATGTTTAACTTTCTGCTCGTGTCAGCTGTATCAGATTTTATATACTATGCAAATGGGCTTTTTATTCCTACTCATTTCTGATTTGCAGCCTCAAGGCATATTGAAAAATTTGCTGATGGCCAATTCTAAGCTTATAACCATATCCATTTGTTTGAAGGATAATAATATGAGTGTGTGTAAAACCACAAATGTGTTTTATGAATGAACAGCTCTCCTAAAGCGGTTCGCTATGTAAATGTCGAATGTAATCACGTGCAGTCTGTGGGAAACTTCATACATAAGGTCATTGTTCTTGCAGACAGCTAAATATTTCCCATCACACCATCAGTGAGAATGGAGTAACGACTTTCATGCAACTGAACACGTCAGATTCACACATCCGACATTCACACAACAGTCCAATAGCACAGTCTTCCACCTGCTGCCTGAATCTGCAGCGGCTGTGCAGGATGGACTGTTTAAAGATAGTTAACTAGGAAAAGTGCTTGTGGCAGCTTGACCTTTGAATCGGGCCGATGCTTGAAACGGCTTCATCTCTGATGATCCCGGGCATGCCTCGTTGCCTGAATACTGAGCAAGCTTCAAAAGAGCATTTGATGAGTTACAAAGACATCCGCCAAGGGAGGCATCCAGTTGCCAAATAATTGCTCAGAGGACAGGTGCATCTGCTTCGCTGAAGCGCTGTGTGAGTAAACAAAGCAATGACAAAGAGAGTGGGGGGGGGGGGGGGGGGTTGAAACACCAGGAATGAACATGTGGGTGGAAAAAGGGGTTTGGAGGAACAGCTGGGTTTTGTGTGTGTGTGTGTGTGTGCCATGCTGTGGCTCCATAGCATGAAAAGATCACTGGGGAAAGAAAAATGTATGTTCACTGGGGTGCAGCTGCTGCTCAGCTTTTAACAGCTGTGGAGACAGGTCCCTGGCTATTTCACACTACACCGGACCTTCTCTCGCCCACCTTGAGTATTTGAGGACTCCACCAAGATGACCTCACGATGCCAGGTCACTGCTGGTGAATGAAAAATGTGGCTGAAACAGGTTAGTGAATAGTGCATCATTTGTGAGCCCAGAGGAACCTCCAGACTCTCTGGACTACACAAATGAACAGTGAAAGGTCTCTTGGTTCGAGTAATGAATGGGTAGAGGAAGATTCAGATTCCCTTAGCGGGGTCTGGTGGCCGAGGCTTTTGGCTGACCAGACCTGTCGGCTCCTAATGATGAAAAAGGTGGCAGGGGTGTGTGAGCAAATTGCACATGATGAGGTTCCCGTCTCTTCAAACGTCTCCGTCAGAGGAATTATACATGGCGGTAATCTAATTGAGGGAGCCGCAAAGACAACTCTGACAAAAAACAGTATTTACTCCACAAGTCATTATGTGTCCGAGGCTGCAGGAAGGTCTATTTATCTTTTGCTAGGCAGCACCTTGCACTGATATTTAGATTCCTGCTGCTTCAAATCAACTTAATCTTGTTTCAGATCCTATGATTGCAGACAAAGCTGGTTATTCTGCTATGTTTATTCCCATCTGCCAGACAGGGAAGTTGCACCATGGACTTGCATTGATTCACATCCCTTACCAAGTGTGAACCAATAAAAAAAAAAGTACTGGCTTGGGTTCAAGCTGCTTCTTAAAGATTGATCTTGCAAGCCTGGGGCACTCTGTGTTTTGAGACTAGCCCTGTTAAAGGTAGTACGCATCCAACAGCCAAAGGTAAACACCAGTGTGACTAAGGTATTTTTAGGAGGAGAGCGGGTGAAACCTAGTTTCCTCAGGTTTGCTTTTTCACAGCAAGTTTGCCTTAAGGCCCAATCAACTGCTTGTATTTATTTTCAGGAAGAAATTAGTCAGAATACACGCTTTCATTGAAATAGCTACTTTAGGTTTTGCTTAAAGATTGTCTTGCTAAAATGTTGTTTGTTCATGTGCAACAATGTCTCTAAACAAAAGTACAGTGACATGATTTGAGCTGAAAACTTGGATGTTCACAATTGTTGACAAACCATTCATAAATCCACTGAAATAATACAGTAAAAAGTACAAGAACCTGCCTCATACTTCCACCACTTTCACAAATATAAAAATGCTTTAAAGATTAATTCAGTTTCTTTGGAACCTGTCTGCTCACATCATGTGTTCTCTCCTCATGAATTATTTGGTATATCTGCTTTGTCACTGTATTTCATCTGGTTTGACAGAGCAAGTAAAACCAGCTGTTCCCTCTGAGAAGTTATCAGCCTTAAGAGGCCGGTACACAAACAAAGAAAAATTGAGTTCAGCATTGGCAGTGGGTGATATATGTCCAGATTTAACAAGGTGAATACATTCTAGTTTTCCTCCGCACCTTTCCGTGTAGTTATCAGGGGGAATTCATGTAATAAATTGTGCTATCAAAGGAGTTGCCATGCTTTCATCTTCACTAAAATAGGCCCCTGTGGCTGATAGGTGATGGAAGGTTAATATAAATACAAGGGGAGGTCTGCAATTGCACATAGTAGGGGTGCATAATTGTGGTGAAGAGGGCAAAAGGATGCTGAGGAGACAATACAGCATGGACTTATGTATGGGCCACATGGGAATAAAGAACAGCGTGGTATTTCCTCGAGACTGTGTGAACCCCTCTTCTTATCACTGCTTCTTATCACACAGAGTTTTCTATTGATGATTACATTGGAAACACATAAACGAGCCACTGCTTTCATCAAAAGAAAATAGAAGTAAAAATCTGAAAAAGCAGACAGGTCGATCAACAGGCCTTTCAATCCATAATCCTCAAAGACTCATACTTCCTGCTTGTGCAGAAACATTCCCTCTGGTGCACAGTAAATCAGAAAGTTAACGCATTTCACAAGCTTTTTCTTCGCTCATTGACCCAAACAAAGATAGAAACTAGAAAGAATAAAAGCTTACTTGTCGGGTTGATGGAAACAGCAGTTTATCTCTGATTCAAATGTAACTGTCAAAATGTTTCACACGCACAATCTACGGCTGCAACTGATAAAGATTCTTATTTGCTCTGTAGCAAAGTGCACACAGACTCTGGTTTGTATTCGTGGCCAACTGTAAGTTCAAACATTAGATGGCCTTGAAGTCTCGTTTTCGTCATCTGTCTGGGAGCATCATTCAAGTGACAGTTTGGTTTCACTAAGCAATCGACATCAAAGGCACACAAAAGTGGTAGGATCTTTCTTCACTCTGAAATTTTAATGGCTCCTGTGAACCCGGGCTGAAGGGTGACATAATAATGTAGCACTTGGCTCTGGAAAGCTGCTGTAATTATTGGGAAATGACACTAAGGCAGAAAGATCTGTGTTGTTACAGTGAAGGAAAAAGACTGGACTGGAGTTTAAACTGAGGGTCTTTTCCAAGCCACTGGAACACACTCAAGCTGGGTATCACACAGCCGGCAGCAGGGAGAGAGAGATTCAAGGTTTGTACTTTAATGAGGAGACGCTGGCGCTTTAAAAAAAGTGGCTTCCAAGCATGAAACCAGGCACTGACTTTTGGTTGTTTGGGGTTTTGGTAATATTTTCATAATTTGTTTAATCACCAATATTTTTATTGCTTTGCCTCTACTAAGAAAACAACAGGAGGGCATCAGATTGAGCCTAGGGTTCCTTCAAAGGGATCATACCTATCATTTCATACTTCTACAAGAAGTAAAATAAGAAGTATCTGGATGCTACAAAAACATAGCAGGGACCTTTAGGGCTGCAGCCAAATAACACATATAACATGTTAATGCCTGAGAGGAAGAATTCAGCTCCTGTTTCAGAATGGTTTTTGTATTGTGGATATTTCAATAAATAATGTATGAAATTATGATACCAAGCATTTCATCATTTAGTCATTATTCAACAATCAGACATCAGACTACAAATGTGGTTCCCAGTATCCCTATTAAAATCACCAAGAACACCAACAATGGTTTAAAACAAATCATGTGAAATGCAGGCATCTTTCGTATAGTAAATTATAGAGGCTGAACAATTACAAAAGCCTGATCAGACCTGAACTTTTGACAGTTGTTTTAATCTGAATAATTTTTGCAAACAAGCATGCACATGTGGCAAACCAGCTAAGGTTGTTGTCATTTACCCGGACAGGCCAACACACTGTGCTCCTGTTCTCGAGCATGGTGTCAATCAGCTTTTGCGTGATTGCGCCTGCTCTAGCACTCTCGAAATAGTCTGATTTCTTAGCTGCTCTCACCTGTTTATGGTGTTATCTGATGGGCTTCTTTGAATAATAAAATGTGTTTTCTCCCAGGTGGAGGCATCTGTCGTACAGAATATGTAATATCATTTTTCATCTCAAAGACTGCAGCAATACTTTTCCCTTAACTTTGACAGAGTTTCTAGCCTACACACTTCTGTCCTGTGCATCATTTTGTCACATTGATTGGATATTATTCTTATCTTTGTTGATTTAATTCATTCGTGCAGATTTGTTAATTGTTCTAGTTACTGCAACAACGCCCCTGGTGCCCCTCATGCAATGATATGTATATAGTACATCATTATAAAACGCAAGCCACGTCATATGGCCCCGACGTTCGAGAGCCATCAGAGCTCTACAGCATGTCACGCAATTGCATCACTTCATTTTGTGCTTCCTCCCATCTGGTTTCGCTCTGAAACCAAACACAGTTTCCTCTTGTCATGCCCGTGTTCCATTATCAGCCTTGTGTCTGATAATGTGCCACAGCGACACAGCATGCGTCAATTCTAAAACCAAATGCTGTTTCTGTTGCTTTCAGGTAGTCAAACCATGCCATGTCCTATCATGTCAAAGAGGAGTTACAGAGTACTCAGCACTGATTGAGGCTAATTCTTGTAATGGAGCGCTGATGAGCGGCTGGATATTTTTATGCGCTATTAATTACTGAAGGGCTATTATGTATCAAGGCCTTGTCTCCAATTGCAAATTTCAAGTACTCATTAAAATAGCTGTAGAAACTGCAGAAAATACTTTGGAGATATGGCCCATGGTAATACTTAAGAAAATTAAATGTTAATCTGTGCAGACCGATATAAAATGCAATGTTTTCACTAGTTGTGTGAGTTTGCTTGTCGATCAAGCGCCAAGGCTAGTGTAAAGGAAATTCTCAGGAATTGCATGCCCCCTTCGCAATTCCTGAGAATTTCCATTACACTAGCGATGATATACGTGTGTGGGCAGATGTTTTAGCAGCATAATGCAGTGAAGTTGTGGAACTGCTAAAGTGGTATTATTATCACATACCTGTTTCTTTTGCATAAACAGCTGGGCTCAGTAGAAAAAAGGTCACATCTGTCTTATAGAACCAAAGCGGCCATGTGAGAGCGTGGAAGTAAACAAAGAGCCTGCCAATTCTTAAACCACAAAGCCAAAAACTACAAGAACAAGAATATCCACCCTAATTCCCAATGCCAGGCCTCTACAGTATGCTGTATAATAAAGAACCTCAACAGCCTAAGGGCATGCTGAAACAGAAACTAACAACCTCATACTCAGGCTTTATGTAAAAAAAGAAAAAAAAAGAAAGAAAGTAAAACAGGATACAGCAGACTTCTATATGATTTGTATGTATTACCATTAAATAAGGGAATTGTTGGAATTTAGATTCCGGCAATAATTTCCTGTTGGTTTGAACAATAAAGCAACTGATGGACCATATAGATTATTATTATTATTATTATTATTATTATTATTATTATTATTATTATTATTATTTTAGTAGTAGTAGTAATAGTGTTAGTTACATAGGTGCTGTCATATTAACAGCATATACATTACACATTTAAAACTTTCAATATGGACTCCAGGATAGTCAATTTCTAGGTGCATTGAGAGTGTCCTGACTGGCTCCATATTGTTTGAGCATTGTTCAGGGGAGCGTGAAATTTAAAAAGTTTATTGTAAATGACTGCTTCACTGTGACTGTTGTACATATGACAATAAAAAACGAAAGGTGTTTTAGGTGTTTCTCTACGTTCTGACATTCTTCACACAACCTACAGTAAAACCTTCTTGAATGGTCAGACTCTGCATTGCTGGCAATAATTGCTAATAAAAAAACAGACTGACTGTCAGTTTATTTGGGCTTCAGAGAGAAAGCTCATTAAAGTCGCAAAGCCTCTTCGAGGATGAGTTGTCTGAACTTTGCTTTCATTTTGTGAACACCAGCAGCTCTGAAACCATGTTTCATAATCACAAGTCCCCTTTCAGATTTTGTGCCTGTGAAATATTTAAACAGGATGTACTCCTCAAGTTTAATGCCCCAGCCACACTCTTCTCTTGTATGTTTGTACAGTGTGTCATTTTGTCTACATGGCTTGAGAGGCAAGAGAAACCCCTGAGAGGAACATGTTCTCTGACTGTGGCATCATTTCAGAAAAAATGGTCCTATCACTTTTCTTGTACTTGTCTAAACAAGCACATGAGAACCAAAGCACGGCCATCACAGTTCTTGAAAAAAAAAACTGTCCATAGTGAGGTCTCTGGAGTAACAAGGACATTCTGACAAGACAAGTTGCTGTTACACTTTCTTTTTAACGCTTTGAAAACCATCATAGGCCATCATAACTCAGGCTATGGCTGACAGAAACAAAACTGGAACTTTATGAATGATTACATGTCATTCTGAGACAAACCATGAATCACTTCTTCAGACAGTGTAGTTTTGCAATTTCATATTCAAGGTCATTTGTCATTATAGGGTTCCTCGGTGAAATGGTAGTTTGCAGCCCCATAGGACAACACACACAAAACAATTCTAAAAATATTTACTTTACATATTACTATATACCTATACGTATACCTGACCATGACCTATGACAGTGGGGATTGCCCATTGTTTTGCCATCCCCTTAGTCTGACAGCCCAATAGACTGAAAATGGCCTATTGGACCCTATGCTTGACAGTCCATGTGTCCGCCAGCCCATTATAGTGAAAACAAATTCCCATAGCTCCGACGGCCCATTTATCCAAAAATACACACTCCCCCTGCAATTAGGGTTAGTTTCTCACACAAACAAAAGCACATGGCTAACTATTTTGAACAAGCGAAATATGTAGCATACTGCAGCAGTGATACTATTATGGTAGTGAGGGCTTACTCTCCTACGAAGAACAAGCAAATGTGTATTTTGGGATGAATGGGTCCTCAGAGTAATGGGATTTTGTTTTTACCATATCGGGCTGTGAGACAGATGCACTGTTGGCCTAATGGGACAACACTATTGGGCCGTCAGACTAATGTTAGAACAATGGCACGGCACTGTGAATTTTCAGTTCTGCATTTTTTTAAATTCGCATTTGAAGAAATATAAGCAGCAGCAAAAACATGACTTTCAGTGTTCAACAATTTCTGACATTTGACGTCAAAGGTTATTTTTTAAGATATGCATGAAATAAGAATCATGTACTGAAAATAAGGGAAGATATGAGATTTACAGTACAACCTCACATCCCCTCTACCGCTTGTTATCCCATAATGCCATGTATAATGAATGAGTTTGTCTTTCGATGAGTGTTGTAACCAAATGATATCTTTTCCCTTTGTACTACAGACTGTGTCATTCCATTGATGCGCTAAACGGAACATTTCATCAACATTCTGAAAAAAAGACCTACTTCATGCTCAAAGAATAATTAGTTGACACTTATCACTTTGATCCATTTGTACAGATCTAATCTGGTGCAGAAATGAATGACATCCTCATACGAGGACGGCCGGTGCCTATCTCACTTGCATCTACTATAATAACCTCAGATGCTGGAATATCAGATTAGCTCACTCTTTGATCCCCTCACTTTGTTCAAAGTCAGTTGGAGGGAAACTGGGCAAGTGTGCTCAGATTCACAAAACTACAGATTTAGTTTAGTTTATTTGTTAGTAGCAAGGGTGAAACTCACAGTGAAAACTAAAATATTCAGAATCTCAGTCAAAGTCTGAGCTGCATGGATTTAAAAAGGAAGACACTAGACATATCTATATATAGTGTAGGTATCACTTAGGCATTTGCTAAATCTTTTGTGTGAGTCCTTTGCAGGAAAGGAAAATAATAGTAAATAATCTCTGAATTTATTTAAAATAATCATGATGATTTTGCATATGTTAGGAATAAAAGACAAGTTAGTCAGTAAAATAGATTAATCCACACTGGTATTTTTTCATTTAAAGTGGAGGCTCAGCAGGATATAATAATAATAATAATAATAAAACCCAATGGGAACGCTGAGGTTTCACACTTTGCTGCTATTGTCCATCCTCTTTAACCCGTATTTCTGTCAATGTCCACAAAATGTTAATGGACATGGCAATTTCACCTCCTTAGATGACTTAATTTTAGTTACTGAACAATGACATCTTCATTTCTTTGTTTAACTCTGAGTTGGTGGAACAGTTCTTTATTGTTCACTTTGTTCTTTTATGAAGGAACTGCAGTAATGCTTTTTTAACCTCTTGACATCCTACCGTACATACTAATGGGCAAGAGGAAGAGAAATTACCTACGACGGCCCAATTGATTATGAAGACATTCACCAAACCACAATTTGTGTTGCATTCACCTTTTGTCTGCTGTCAGCAGGATTTCCCACAGAAAATTGTTCTGCTGAGGTCTTAGTACAAAGGGTTGTTTGTCTTTACTCTATAAATGTGTGCTGTAAAATCTTAACTTAATAGCTTAATTATTAAAATTAGTGGGCTCAATCAAGGGGAGAAAAGAACACAAATGAAATGTCTGTAATCAAGGAAAGAAAAACTAAAATGCCTTCAGTCAAAAAGGAACAGAAATGTAACAGAATCCTCATTGTTCCTCATTTTACCATTTGTCTGAGTCAACTAGTCAACTTAACTCAACTACTGAAAATGATTGGAGCTAATAAAAAAAGTTTCAGTTAGTTTGTTGTTTTGTGGTGCTCCCTTTCATAAAGCCAGAAACTGATGTTATATCTGGCTTCATGATCCATTTGGGATTTCAGCCAGAATCAGGTTTTGGAAGAACTATTTTGGAGCTGTTTTATTTGTTGAGTAGCTCTTTTATACAGAGGTATCTGAGAGAAGAATCAGAGCAATGGAGACACTCAGTTGTGGTCACACTGTTGCCGTAGTTAAATCAGAATTCCCTAACACACTTTAAGGTTTCAGAATGTGTCATCTTGTACCTCAGGGTTTCAAACCACTCTGCAGCAGTAGAGGTGCAGTCTCTGGAGGAGCAACAGATACCTGACCTGCCAGTTCAACACCTTGTCCAGCGAGCCTCTGATGCAACACCAGCAGATCGAAACATATTCTCTTCTGCACACTAACCTAAAGGCAACCTTTAACAGCTTCCACAATGACCCACTGGACTCGTAGATCCTCACAGTTCAGTTTTTACCATAATCACTGCCCTGTGTTTGTATGTACTGGCACTCACAAAAAATGATCCGTTTTCATCCTCTGAAAATTCAGCAATTATTAAGCTAAACTGATGTACATTGATGTTTTTGGTTGATATGGGAGTCTAAAAGCTGAAACCATATGCACATAAGTTTTTGCAGCTGCCGGAGAGTAGCGGGCCGCACGGATGCCAGAGGCCATGTAGTGGAGGAGCAATTGAGTGCTTGGAGATAATGAACATATGTGTGAGTGCAGCTCAAGTGGCAACTACTTCTGGGGAAGTAACCCTCAGGAAGAGGGGGCCATAATGACCATCTGTTTCTTTTCCAGATATGAGTTGAGGATACAGTATGAATGGAAATATCCCTACACTGTACGCAGTGACGGCTTTGCATTTAGTTTGGTAATGGGAGATCAACAACAAGTAGACCGTATTTATCCCAAAAATATTAACTTCTTTGAGTATGCAAATCTCACACTCATATACACTTTCTTTACTAGAGATTGTGCATGCTAGAAAAGCCAATGGGCTATCAACTACTGAAATGTCTGAAGTTCAGGCTTTCAATTTTTAACTGTGGATTATTATCTGATAAGGTACAGCAGATCATGTTTTATTTTTACAAGTAATCAGCAACAAACCTTTATGAGCCATATACAAAATAAGGAATGTAAATCAACATCAACAGTATGCACACCATGAATAGTTACATTATCGTCATTAGATTGGATGAACAACCTGATTGTCCTGTAGAGCCTCTTTCTCTTGGGACGCCAGGCCTATCCTGTGCGTGCAGGTTTTCAAGGTTTTTGGAAAACCGACCTCTCATCTCCCCGTAACAGCCCTCTGATGCACCTCAACAACCAAAGTGCCATTCTACCAGATGGTAATGCTGACTGGAGGATGGCCTGATTGGAGGTGATTATACATCTGGAATGGTCCGACAAACCTGGGGATCAGACTCCCGGCGGACAGCTGCAACTAAAGCCTATTTTTGAATTGCAAAACAAAAACCTGGATGATAAACCTGCGCTGTCCTCTGAGCTGTTATGGCGTGTGCAATTATGAGTACCAAACCGTCCATCCTGAAGCAGAGTAACCAATTTTGGAGGTGCCAAGGGAGAGAGCAATGAAAGGATGAAAAAACCTTTTTCATTTATGCCCTCACTGTATTAAAATGTGGACTCTCAGGCCAAAGGTTGCTTTCTGGTGTTCGGGCTGTTGCGCAGGACATCTGTTCTCTGGCTGGGAGCCAAAACCAGTGTGTTTCACAGTTTAATGCATTTCAGTGCGGTGCTTCAGTGGAAGCAGATTTAGCTCAGTTAATTGTCTTTCTTTTGCATGTACGCCATGTTATCTATATAATGACTGAATTAATGTCTATTATTAGAGAATAAATGAGTAATTAAAAATTGACTGACCTAGGCTTAATCAATTCTTGGTTCAGAATTCTTTGTGATCGGTTGATTTAAAAACTTTGTCTAATTGTTTCTCCACTGGTCCCTCCATGGATGAATACATTCAAGTAAGATTCCTTAAAATCAAAAGGCCAGGTATTACTCTGATACCTGTGTCACTGTTCTTCCAGACTGACAAATCAGTCAGCTTAATAACTCAGAACAAGGAGAGACAACATAGAATCTTAAGATTTCACCTATTAGTGATGTTACATGTGTAGTCATGCATAGCAGATAGACACCCAGTGACCCAGATGATTGAACAATGGCACGTTCTGCTGACAAATAGATCCAACACAATTTTGAGCAAACAATTGTACAACTCACAGTGAAGTGACAATCTTGACAATAGTTTTTATCTTGCCGTAATTACGGTGAGCATACTTAATGTGATACAGGTGGGTCACACATAAAAACAATTTTCATATAAATTGGACTGTCAAAACACATGAAAGCAAAAATACAAAAGGACAATTTTCCCTTGGATTGAACAGAATGAGGGTTTGAGGTTTTTTTTTGTGTGTGTGCATGTATTTGTGTCATCTAAGACAACAACACAGCAATGAGAGAATTCAGCAGAGACCAACGTTAACACAGTTTTAAAGTGCAAATGATAAAATCCAATAAATATATGTTATCTCCCCAAAGCCAAGTATCAAAGGACAACTGCAGACAGTGGGATGAGAGAGTCAAACATCTTTTAAAATCTCTGGTTGTCTGAAAGAGCTCAAAGACCTCTCTGACCAGGTCAAACTTATTGGAAAACTTAGAGAGTTACGGCTTATATTGGCCACAGTACCAGGCATTTGGCCTCAGATCTCTAAAACATCTTGAATTTATACTGAAGTCGCATGACATGAGCAGACATAGTTCAAGACTGTAACATAAGGAATAAATTCAACTACTCAGATTTACTTAGTTTTGCCTTTGTCTTTTTTTCTGACATTTTTACATTGGATGAATGCCCAGTTCCATCTGACCTGCATGATGACACTCAAATGGCTCCAAGAAGATTTATGCCCTAACTGCAGCACTTGTATTGAGCTCTGTTTTTCCAGTGGATTGCCACTTCAGTTTGACACTTGACTAATGGCTGCCTGGTTAGATGCCTAGAAGCTACAGATAAACTATTCAATATCCCTGAAGCAAAATGTCCTTAAAGTGCTAGGCATTTAGTCAGTGTCAAAAGGATGTCAAAATCTTACATTTACATAGTATATTACAATGTTGATAAAAAGCCTCTCATGTCTTCAGGCCATGGGCTACAGTGCAATTTGTAGACTAGGTAAAATATGCTTTGTGTGATACATCCGCCATTTCACTCTTATTAGGCTACTCAGCAAAGAAAATAGTAAAATATGAAAAAAAAAAAAAAATCTTTCAAAACCGAAACAAGTCTTGTTTTTTCTTTGCAAGCAGCATGGCTCTGGAGATGACAACGATACTCAGTCGCCACTTTAGTCAGGACTGAAATAATATCTAGTGGACAGATTGTAATGGAATTTTGTGCAGAAATTCTTGGCCCCAAAAGAATGAATCGTAAGGACCTTTGTGATGCCCTGAGTTTTCATCAAGAGCCAGTGTCAGGTCAAAGTTGTAATACTTTCCATTTTTTGCTTTGTCTATTTAATGGTTTGTTTTTCTTTACAGCAAGAATTGTAGCCTCACAGAGCCCCGTGTGGCTGTGACTCTCTTTCTTTTGTATTGTTGAGAAAAATTGTATTTAAAAGTATTATTAATCTGTCTCTGGTGTCAGGCTTTGTACCCAAGTCTTTTAAAGTAGCTGTAATTAAACCATTGATCAAAA
>JBAMIF010023561.1:0-31962 GCA_037177315.1 Hephaestus fuliginosus
CTTTTGATGATAGCCACAATCTTTCTATAGGATTGAGTTCAGGAGAATAAGGAGGGAAATAAAAAATAACTATATTTTTGGTACATTTAAATCTTCTGATTTGTGCAAACCTGACATGGCTATACTAACACTTTTGTCCGGTTTAGTGTAGCCATGTCACTGATAAGAGAAATTGTATTAAAATACAATTTCTAGCTGCTCTAAGTTTTTGTCCAAACTTTCGTTTAGCGCATATTTTATACTAATCGCTGAAGTAACATTTTTTAAGTCATTTATTAAATCTTCATTGAGCAATATTTTGGAAACAAAAGAGATCTCTTTTATTACAGCTTTGATAGAAAGAGATCTATTTGATTTTTCCTTTCTTACGCAATCCAATATATATATTAAAATCTCCGATTGTTCAATAATTTCAGCACTAATGCTATAGTTCAATCGAGGCCATGTATTTACAGCATGAATGGATGATGTTAAGAATGCGTCTTTCTCTGAAGTAAAAATTGTTTGATATATTTTTTCTGTGATAAATGGTAGGAACGGTGCAAATAACTTTAATATTATCTCTAAAGTAATATGCAGTGATTTTATAGCACTCTTTTGACCTTTTATATCTAATTGATTGTTGTTGTAGACTCTAGTCTTTACAATCTCAAGGTAATTGTCACAAAAATCTTGCCAAAAAAAATGGCTTACAGTTTCTAGTGCTACTGCGTATTCAAATAATTCAAAAGCTTCTGTGCATTTTAGAATACTTTGAGATGCTTTGTATATTATCCAATGATCAATTGTATTTACAATGTCAACTGAGGTATCTAGACGCGCAAAGTGCGATGAACAAAATTGAGATGCATTTGATAGTTTTGTAATCAACCTCTTTCCATCTTTTGTCAAACTCTCCGAATAAGCAGTATCTGCACCTAATTTTGTATTACCTGCCCAATACCTCAATGCATCTACTCCGTGTAATTTTATTAGATTATAAGGGTCTATAACATTGCCTTTGGATTTAGACATCTTTGATCTATCCTCCGCTAAGCACCATCCGCTAATCATTATATTTTTCCACGGTAAGCAATTCTGATGTAAATGCGATTTTAATAAAGTCGAAAATGTCCAGGTTCTGATAATTTCATGCGCTTGAGGACGTAAATCTGCTGGAAAGAGTTTTTTATGCCTTTCTTGATCTATAAAATACTTATCGGAAATACCGTGACTATTTAGTTGTGGAGATACTGCGCTCGTGGCCCACGTATCCATCACATCTTTATCCGCATCCACTTCTTCTCTTATGTACCCAAGTGGTAAATTCACCAATGGATCTACTGGTAACTGTGATATATCAGCATATAATATCTTCCCTTTTTCACCATCTCTTTTAGAGTACCATACAGGAAATGGTACGCCAGAAAATCTTTGTCTACTAATACACCAATCTGCAGAAAGCCCGTTGATCCAATTATCTAATTTAATTTTCATAGATTTTGGGCACCAATTAAGCTGCGAAGAGCGCTCTAATAAATGTTCTTTGTGCTCAATAGCTTTTACAAACCACTGCTCTGTAGGAATTATCTCTATTGGAGCGCCGGATCTCTCTGCGCACTTGACAGTTTGTAAAATTTCCTCTTGATTACGTATTTTGTCATTTTCTTTCAAGATTGTTACGATTCTATTTCTAGCATCAACCACCTTCAGTCCATTTATTTCTTGCATAAATGGATTATCCATAAGTTCATTTAATGACTCTATTTGTCCGTATTTATTGATTATGGTTTTAAGATTCAATTTATACTTCTTCCACCAAATAACGTCTGTAATATCACCAAAAGTACAACACATTACAGCGCCAGTACCTTTATCAACCTTTACTAAATCATCCGCAATTATTTGTACTCTCATATTAAAAAGAGGTGAAATAGCATCTTTACCTATAAATTCTAAATATCGTGAATCATCTGGATTTACAAAAATTGCGCAACATGCAGGCAATAACTCTGGTCTAGTAGTTGCAATGATTAATTTTTGCCCAAAATCTGTATCAAATTCTATATCATACATGCATGATTGACGCTCTTTATCTTCTATATCCGCCTGAGATAATGCTGTTTGATCTACTACATCCCACATTATTGGCTCGTATGATCTATAGGTTTGATTTTTTGATACCAAATCAAGGAATGACATCTGAGAAATTTTTATTGACCTATCGCTTATTGTCTTATACTCTAGGCTCCAATCGTAAGACAATCCAATATCTAATAATATTTCCCTAAATTTTTTCTCCTCTAGTTCAACGATTTCTGCGCACTTTTTTACAAACTCAGCTCTCATCATCTTTGAGGCTTTGATATTCAATCTTTTCTCTACTAGCCTTTCTGTTGGAAGACCATTATCATCAAATCCTATGGGATAAAATACATTCATGCCACTCATGCGTTTATAGCGAGCAATAAAATCTGTTTGAGTATAACTGAATAAATGTCCCATATGTAATTGTCCCGAAACGGTCGGTGGGGGCGTATCTATAACAAAAGTATTTTTGCGATCTATTTTTTGATCCCATTTGTATAAACTAATGTCACTCCAGAATTTTGATATCTTTTTTGTATAATCCGAGCTATCCATATCCCTAATTACATTTAATTTTATCTCTGGATATTTTTATTTGCAAAATCCCAATCTACTAGATGATCCAAGAAAAGATTTAGATAGTCCAACCTTCTGTTTCTATAATCTATGTAGTATGCGTGCTCCCAAACATCGCAGACTATCACTGGTACCATACCTTCTGTAATAGGGTTATCTGCGTTACTTGTAGACATTACCTGCAGATTATTATCTTTATCCAATACCAACCAAACCCATCCACTACCAAACTGAGCTATTCCTGTATTAATAAATAATTTTTTAAATGATTCATAATCGCCAAATTTAGCAATAATCATATCTTTTATTTTTCCAGAAGGATCTCCGCCTCCATTTTTTTTGATCGAATACCAGTAGAATGTATGTATCCATATTTGTGAAGCGTTATTAAATATAGCTTTTTTTGATTCTTGATGTGCATTAATTATTATCCCCTCCAAATTTAGAGTATTAAAAACATCATCATTTTCTATTAATTCATTTAATTTAAGTACATAGGCGTTATGATGCCTACCATGATGGAAGTCAAAATTTTCGATACTAAAATGCGGTACGAATGCATCTTTAGAGTACGGTAGCTGCGGTAGAATAAATGGGTACATATCCTGATTTGCAATAACATTAACAACTTTTTTCATATTTTTGCTCTATTATTCAATTAAGTTGCAGTTATTATAACGTTTACCAGCTAAAAAGCAATGTGTTTTATAAGACCTATTGCGTATGAATTTATTGAATGTTCAAAAAAATCTCTAGAAATATAATTAAACATATTTTTATATGTTCACATATTTCTAGGAGAAATACAGTGTTTCATACATCTGATGATCTGCTGCGTCACCAGAGAGTTGTTGTTCGTCACAGTGGCGCTTTGTATCAGTAGCAATAGCAGCATCAGCAGCAGCAGCAATAGCAGTAATAGCAGCAGTAACCCTAGCAGCATCATCATCAGTAGCTTCAGCACTCATAATAAGACTAACATCATATACGGAAGTCAATTTAGATAAATCTTCAACTCTGTTCATAATAAACTCTCAATAAATGTGAATTACTATTCATATAATATTTTTTTATATCTGTCAAATTTTTTATATCTGTCAAATTTTTTAACTTCTTAATCACAATAACTAAATTTTAGAAAAGAATTTTAATAAACCTATTGCGTAAATAATATTTTAAGAAATAAGTTTTGAAGAGCGATGCGTTTATTTATTATCGTAATTTACTAATGTCATTATAGATTATTTTCTTAACTTATTTGACAATTTTATCTTGACTCTTGTTTTTAATTAATATAGAATGCTCATGATATTAACATATTATTATGTATCGAGCTCGTAGCTCAGTAGGTAGAGCATTTGACTTTTAATCAAATGGTCCCGGGTTCGAGTCCCGGCGAGCTCACCACATATTTATTATTAATAAATTGGGTCTACCCTTCTTTTTAATTTGCTGTGATTTTCTATTTTTCATGGTTTTTACTTAGTTCTTATAATGTAATTTTCATTCAATTTCAGTTAGAATGTTGGATATATAATTTATTATATATCATATCTTAG
Organism: Hephaestus fuliginosus; assembly: GCA_037177315.1. Classification (NCBI taxonomy): domain Eukaryota; kingdom Metazoa; phylum Chordata; class Actinopteri; order Centrarchiformes; family Terapontidae; genus Hephaestus; species Hephaestus fuliginosus. The sequence goes on from JBAMIF010023561.1 coordinate 4,203, forward strand.
TTTCTTTTAAAGAAATAAACCACTATCTTTATTTGACAAAACTAGGATGACTAAAATAACTGTATGTCCATATTCAGTAAATTCAAAAATAACATAAATTAACTACTTCCATTTAAAAAAACGGTGCCGATAAAGGGACTCGAACCCCCGACCTACGCATTACGAATGCGCCGCTCTACCAACTGAGCTACATCGGCAAATAAGTCGCACCTATTTATATAATATAATAGAATAAATTGCACTATGCTCAAATATATAATATACTAATGATCTAGTTTTACCTGATATATTCCCTAAGAGATTAAAAGTTAGATCATGTTAAACTAGATGAATTTTTACTAATTAACAAGCAAAAATTTAAAATGCCATGGTTAGCGTACTAGAAATTGCTCAAAAAAATATCAAAATAACCAAAAAAATCTCTTCTAAATCAAGTGTATTAAGTAATATAGAGGAAAAAAAACATTATCACGGCCACAGAGAAAGAGTAAAAAAGAAATTTTTATCTGGAAATACTTTTTTAATGGAAGATTATGAAATCTTGGAAGCGCTGTTATTTTTTGCAATTCCTAGAAAAGATGTTAAACCATTGGCAAAAAAATTACTCCAAGAGTTTAAAAGCATCGGAGGTATAATCAATGCATCTTACGATAAATTAACAACAATATATGGTATCACTAAAAACACTTGCGTTATCTTTTCTTTGATCAAGGAATTGAGTGGTAGAATAATAAAAAGCGATATATTACATCAAAATATAATTAATTCATGGGATTCTTTGATACAGTATTTGAAAATTACAATGGGTCAGAACAATACAGAACAATTAAGAATTCTATTCCTAAACAAAAAAAATGTTTTAATAGCGGATGAATTGCAGCTTACTGGTACAATAGACCAAACACCGCTTTATCCAAGAGAAGTAATTAAAAGAGTATTATTTCATGAGGCAAGCGCTATTATTATAGTACATAATCATCCTAGCGGTAACCCAATGCCATCCAAGTCTGATATAGAATTAACTAAGATAATAGTAGAGGCATGCAAAAGTGTAGATACGATAGTGCACGATCATATAATAATATCCAATACAAGATTTTATAGCTTTAAATCGCATTCAGTACTCTAAAATTTTATTATGACAAATGGAGAGGTATTTAAAAATTACATCATAACACGTAGAGCGTTTGTACTAGGAATGTGTAATTCGTCTCTGCTAAGCTTGTTCGGTTTAAAACTACTTCATATGCAAATATTCGAATCAAGCGAATACAAGGCATTGTCCCAACAAAATATGGTACAAGCCATTATGCTACATCCAAAAAGAGGTCTTATTTTAGATAGGCACGATAGAGCAATCGCATCCAATAAGACTATATTTAATGTTGTTTTTGATAAAAAAAAATCTAAAAAATACATAGATTCATCTATCAAAATTGGTAATCTTCTCGAATTAAAAGAAGACGAAATTAATGAAATAACTAAAAAAATAAAAAATAGTAATTCGAAATATCCCGTAATTATATTAAATAATATATCGTGGGAAAATCTTATAATGATAGAAGAACAAATTGAAAACTTAGAGGGTGTTTGTATTGAGGTATCAGAGTTTAGGTTGTATCCCTATAAAGAATGCATGTCGCATGTTATCGGTTATATTGGAATACTTAATGAAAATGAAAAGAAGAATCTTAAAATACCTAGCGCAGGATCTTTTCGTCTAGGAAAATTAGGAATAGAAAAATATTACGATCAGCATCTAAGAGGAATTTTTGGTATAAAAAAAATAGAGGTTAATGCGCTTGGTAAAGAGACTAGACAAATATATACTCAAAATAGTATCAATGGTTTAAATTTAAAAATTAACATAGACGCAGAACTACAAAAATATATATACTCTATAATACCAGAAACTGGTGGTAGTGTAATAGTTTCGGATTTAAATACTGGTCATGTTTTAAGTGCAGTGTCTAAAACTGGGTTTGATCCAGAAAAATTTATACATGGAATTTCTAAAACCTATTGGAATAATTTGCTAAATAATCGAACTAATCCAATCATAAATAGAGTATGTCAAAGCATATATCCTCCTGGGTCTATATTTAAAATCATTACTGTTCTTGCGGCATTAGAATCTGGAATAGATCCAAACATAAAAGTAGAGTGCATGGGTCAATTATCTGTATTAGGAAAATCTCATTTTAGATGCTGGCACAAGAAAGGTCATGGATTTCTTGATATGCAAAACGCAATAGAAAAATCATGCAACGCATATATGTATCATATCGCAAAACTTGTTGGTATTAGAAAAATTGTAGCTGTTGCAAAAATGTGTGGATTTGGTGAGTTAACAGGAATAGATATACCTTCTGAATCAAAAGGAAAAATATTTAATCTAAATAAGTATCACAAAAATAACATTTCAGAAGTACTAAATATTTCAATAGGTCAAGGACAAATTGCAGTAACACCAATACAACTCGCACAATTTATCTCAATAATTGCTAGCGGTGGTATTGGACACAAGCTGCGTATTTTTGGGGATGGAGAAGTGATCAAAACAAACATCGATCCTAAGAATATAGAATTTATTAAACAATCGATGTATTACAGCATTAATAATCCAGGAGGTACAGGGTATAAAGCAAGACTCACTTGCACAAGCAAGTATTACTTGTCTGGAAAAACTGGCACTTCTCAGGTTATCAGCAAAAACGGAGAAATTGATCTAAGTGCAGAAACTGTTGATTTTGCAAGTCGTAATCATGGACTTTTTGTTGGTTTTATATCTTCAACAAAACCTCATTATTCTATAACAACTGTTATAGATCATGGTAAATCTGGACAAATTGCCGCACTTCTATCTAAGGACGTAATGATGAAATTAATCGATCTTGGATATCTTGTATGAATTAATTAAAAATAGACCTTAATCTCAAAACATTATATATATAATTAATAGAAGTAGTAACAGTTAAAACCGTTGCAACAGCAAGAATAATAGTACCTATGTTTTGAATCAAATATCTCTCTTCTAGGTTTGATGCAAATAACAAAAAAAACAACCCAACCATCTGTAACGCAGTTTTAAGTTTAGATAATATACTCACTTTTAACGCATCTATATTACCAAAATATGTCCTCATTCCAGAAATAATGAATTCTCTTGACAGTATAATGATTGGAAACGCTACATTAATAATATGTTTATCAACTAATACAATAAGCACACTAGCTACTATTACCTTATCTGCAATCGGATCAATAATTTCACCAAATACTGATATTGCATTGAATTTTCTAGCAATATACCCATCCAAAGCATCGCTCAAAGCAGCAATAGCAAACAACAAAGATGAGACATTCGCCCCAATAATTGCATCATTATAATAGTAAAATGATAATATGATTGGTATTAACGCTATTCTAAGTATTGAAATTACGTTTGGTAAATATTTCATATAAATTCTTTGATAGGTGGTACTCAATTAGAGAATAAATTCTATTTATAATAGCGGGAAATTTACTAAAATTCTCATAATGAATCAAGCTTTATTGTTAGAGGCGATTTTAAGAACAAATCTCTCTAGTTTTGTTCATAAATCATTTAACTATATCAATCCAGGTACTAAATATACTCCAAATTGGCATATAGATCTTATATCACATTATCTTGAAAATGTATATACAGGGAAAATTAAAAGATTAATCATTAATATGCCACCAAGAGCACTAAAGTCTGTGTGCGTAAGCGTATCCTGGCCAGCATGGGTTTTGGGTAAAAATCCAACAAAAAGAATAATAGTAACCAGCTATTCGCAAATGCTTAGTGTCAAACATTCATTAGATTGTAGGTTTATCATCTCATCAGACTGGTATAAAAATTTATTTCCAAAAACTGTTATTAGTAAGCATTGTAATCAAAAATCAAAATTTATGACTACAAATCATGGATTTAGATTTGCTACTTCGATAGGAGGTTCTCTGACTGGTGAGGGTGGCGATATTATTATCTTGGACGATCCTCATAATCCAATGTACATACATTCCAAAAAGATACGCAATAAGGCGATAGAATGGTTTGAGAACGTTTTATTATCAAGACTAAATGACCAAATTAATGGCGCTATAATTATAGTAATGCAAAGGTTGCACGAAGAAGATTTATGCGGGCATCTTCTTGGTAAAAATGCTTTAGACTGGCAAATCTTAACAATTCCTGCTATTTTTGAAGAAAAAATGAGTTTTAAAATAGATGATAAAGAAATTATACTCAATCCAAATGATATTATTAGTCCAAGACATAACTTAAAAATATTGGGCAATTTGCAAAAAGATATGGGATATGCAAATTTTTCTGCTCAATATTTACAAAAACCAATCCCAGTTAAAACTGGCATTATTACTAGAGATAGCTTCATTATCAATGATGATGAAATTTCACTTAATTTTAATAATTATATTTTAAGTATTGATACCGCTGTAAAGACTTCAGAAAATGCTGATTATTCCGTATGCACTGCCTGGGGAGTGCTCGAAAAACAATATCATTTAGTAGATATGCTAAGGGAAAAATTATCGTATCCAGATCTTAAAACTCGAGTAATCTCGGTTATCAATAAGTATAAACCATCAATTATTTTGATAGAAGATAAGGCAAGCGGACAATCTTTGATACAAGATCTAAAACGTTATCAGACTTATAATATTATTCCACAAAAACCTAAATTAGATAAGATTACAAGATTGAGTTGCGTAACTGATTTAATAGAAACTGGTAGAATTGTTATATACAGCAGATATAAATGGAGTTCTGATTTTTTAGAAGAAGTGACAACCTTCCCTCATTCAAAAAATGATGATATCGTAGATTCGCTCAGTCAATTCCTAAATTACGTAAAATACAATCAAAAAACTCACATAGGTATACGTAACATATTGTAAAATGTATTGTAAAATGAATACTATTGAAAAATTTAATAATATTGTTATATATTTATATATTTCTTTATTGTTCTAATAAAATTACTATAGAATATATATTCTATATAAAATAGTATAAAGATCATGAATTACTGGCTTCAAAAAATTATCAAAGCAAATCCGATGACTCTTTTTATATACGGTATTATTTCTAAATGGTATATGATTATTGCATTTTCTGGTTTAGTCGTCGTTTATTGGGTTTTTAAAGGATTAGAAGAAACTCATGTATTTAGAAAAACGTATGCTATCGTGATGCCAGTTTTGCAAGATACAAAATCAATAGCAAAGCACTGCACCCCTAAAATAGTTAATGGATGGGAATCTGTATGGGAATGCATAAAGAATCCTCCTGAATACGAAGAGTCACAAGATGAAAAAAATACTCAGATTTTAATGCAAAAAGTTATAAATGAAGGCGAGGAGAAGGGTTACTATGATACTTATAACCCATACACGCAACCACAACACAACAACCCAACACAGGACAATACTGCAGGAAATTCAGCTCAGTAAAACTAGTGTTTAAGAATATCTCAAAAAGAATTATAAATCACTGATATGTTTACTATCAGTTACATTAGAGTTTTCTTTATCAATAATGTGTAAATTTCGATTCCTAGATACTTTATCTAATAAAGAATTAACAAAACCCACCTCATTTGGATGTAGCATGTTATTTGCAATATTAGTAAACTCACTCACTACTACGCCACTAGGAATGTCTTGGTATAGTAGCATCTCAGAAATAGCGACCCTTAATAGCGATAAGAGTGTAATGTGCAAACTATCTATACTAGATTTAATTAATTTTGATTTTATTATAGTATCTATATTATTTAGATTATCGCACGCATAATTTACCACAGACAGTAGATAATTATGACTCATTTTTATATTTTTTGTTTTATCACCCTCTTCGTTTGTCATATACTTATAATAATTAGATACGGATACTATAGAATCATCTATGGCAAGAGTATTATCAATATTCATAAAATGATGACGATATAAAGTTTGTATAGAAGCAATTCTTGAAACAGTTTTTCTTGTCATGTATATCTTCATTTCTGTGGACAGAAATTGTAATCAAAAATTAATCAAATGTCAATAAATAAAATATTAATTATTGTTAAATAAAATTGGATTAACTACGAAACCTTTATTTATTTTCTTTAATCCTTCTACTACGATTCTGGAGTTTTTAGATATCTTATCACTAATAATCTCAGTCTGATTTTCAAATCTAACTCCTATTTTAACGTATATCCTTTCTATTGTATTCGAATCATTAATAACAAACAAAAATGTGCCTTCGTTATTATGCATAACTGCACGTTCTTCAATTAACATGCCGCTGTGAGAATCCAGTAATAACATGGCCTTATAGTATTCATTATGCCTTAAAATAACATCATTTTTTACCATGGCTTTTACAGTGAAATTACCAAAGTTATCAAGATACTTTGAAATATCAGTGATAGTTGCTGGAATTCTTTTTTCATCCGCAATAATGTAAACCTTCGTATCAAAATTTATTTTATTTAAAATATTAGAAGATAGATAAAATAACGCTTCTTTGTTATTAGAGTTGGGATCGATAATTGTAGTAACGCATACATTTGGATTGATTACATCACCTATCTGCAATGTAATTGCACCAATAATACCATCTATAGGAGATTTAATTACATGATTATAATATATTGCAAGAGTATTTTCATATAAACTTCTTGATTTTTCAAACTCTTCACGAGACATAACTCGTTTATTAAATAATTCCTCATCTCTTATAAAAGCATATTTAACTGCTGTATATTGAGCCTTTGATTTTGCTCCATCTATTTCTAATATAGTTTGACCACTCTTGATTTTGCCATCTTTAAATTGACCAACAAATGTTATTTCTCCAGGAACTTGGCTTATGATATCTACATGAGGTATAATTTTCACTACACCAAACACTTCAACTCTTTCACTTACCTCAGAAATTTTAGGGTTGGAGTAAGAAACATTAATTACTTCCCTACTTGCTGTATAATTGGCATTAAGGAGTAAAAGAAATAACAGCAATACTATCTTGATATTATTAACCATAATAAGTCTCTTATGTTGATATTAAATTACAAAAGTGAGGTAATATAGGCTATTGCAAACGCATCTGCTTCATCCGATTTTATACCATTCAAATTATTTATCATCATTCCCGCAATTTTTATTACTTGTTCTTTCGAAGCATGACCGTTTCCAGTAATTGTTTTTTTTATCTTATTAGGAGCAAATTCAAAAACTGTTTTTTTGTACTTACCTAATATACCCATTATTACGCCTCGTGCATGAATTAGTTTGATCGAAGAAATGGCATTTTTATTGATAAATATTTCCTCCATACCAACAACGCTTGGATCGTAAGTAACAATAATATTTTCAATTTCACTCAATATTAGACCCAATCTCAATACTAAAGGATCTTGTGAATTCGTAACAATTACTCCACTTTTTATATAACTAATACTACGATCTTGATTACGTTGCACAATACACCATCCAGTATTCTTTATTGCTGGGTCTATTCCGAGTACTACCATTCTTCTTTCAGTATAATTTTATTTTTATTAAGCTTATAGTACAATATTGGTATTAAAAATAACGTCAATAATGTACCAAAAAACATACCACCAGATATCACAATCCCTATAGATTTCCTTAACTCAAAACCAGTACCAGAAGATAACACTAATGGTATCGCTCCTGAGATAGTTGCTATACTTGTCATCACTATTGGTCTTAATCTTGCGCAAGAAGCTTCTAATGTTGCATCAAGAGCGTTAAGTCCATCGTACATTAGCTGATTACCAAATTCCACGATCATTATGCTATTTTTTGTTATAAGACCTATTAAAGTTATAAAACCTATAGCGCTATACACATTAATACTATCAAATGTTATCAACAATGTAACCATACCACCCATAATTCCAAATGGTACTGCAAATAATATGATCAAAGGATCTTTGAAAGATTCAAATTGCGCCGATAGTACTAAGTATATAAAAAGAATAGCGAGTCCGAAGATATATAGCACTTCCGCGTTAGAATTTTTAATTTTTTTTACCATCCCATCATATTCTATATTGACATTATTATCTTCTAGATGCAGATCGTTTTTTAACACTTCTATAAAAGATACAGCATCTTTCGTCTTGAAATCATTATCAAGATTGGCTGAGATTTTTATAGCTCTATTGCTGTTATGATGAGGATAAGACTGCACTGTAGCATATTCTTCCATTGTTGATATCGAATTAAGATATACGACATTATTTTGTCTATTTTTTATAAAAATTTTACTTAGCGTATTAATATCATTTTTGTCTTCTTCTTTGAACTTAAGCACAACTTCGTATGAATCATTACCTACTGGAAAATGACCAATCTCTTTGCCGTTAAATAAGTACCTGAGAGTAGAACCTATTTCGTCCATACTTACGCCATACTGATAGGCTTTGTTGCGATCTAAGGTAATTTTAAAACCAGGAAATGAAATATCAAAATCAGTATTTACGTAACTAAAAATACTAGATTTTTTCATCGAATCAGATACTTGTTCTGCAATATTATGCAATTTTTCCCACTCTATATCACTATATAAATAAAATTCTATATTAGAAGTAACATCACCAGCAATCATATCAGTCGGACTCGAAACAGAAATGGACATATCAGGTATTTGCCATAATTCCTGATTTAGTTGATCTGCTATTTGTTTTTGCGATCGCTCTCTTTCTTTAATATCTTTTAGCATTATAAAACCATTGCCGAAATTGGCATGCATAGAGAAAAAATAATTTAATATGTTATCATTGTTTAATATGATGGGGTTTATTTTTTTCGATGCACTCTCTGTGTGAGTGATACTAGATCCTTGTGGACCGACAGCTCTAAGAAATAAAACATTTACATCGCTCTCTGGTGCTAATTTTTTTTCAACAAAATATATGGATACCACAATCAGAAACATGTTCATTACACAAATGATCCAAAAAATTCTTTTATTAGTAAGCAATTTTTTTAAATATAATTTGTACAAAATTTGTACTTTTTCAAAAAATACATGAAAATTTTGTATAATAAAATTTTGGTTAGAATGCATATCTTGAACATTACCAGCAAGTAATTTACTAGTCATCATTGGGGTTAAAGTTAAAGCAACGAAACCTGATACTATTATTGTAAAAGCCAGTGTCCAAGCAAACTCTATAAATATCTTGCCTATAAAACTATTGATAAATCCAATAGGCAAAAAGACTGCTGCTAGTGTCATGGTCATCGCTAACACTGCAAATCGTACTTCCTTTATTCCAATGACTGCAGCCTTACGTGCACTAATATTACCCTCTTCGTAATGTCTGAATATATTTTCCAATACAACTATTGCATCATCTACTACCATACCTATGGATAACGTCATAGCCAGAAGAGTAAAAATATTAATGGAAAAACCAAGGAAATACATCAATGTTAACGTAGATATCAATGAAATAGGAATTGCTACAAATGGTATTATTGTAATTTTATAGGACCTCAGAAATAAATACACTACAGCCGTTACTAATATTAATGACTCAAATATCGTAATAAAAACCCTTTTTATAGATTCCCGAACAGATATAGAGCCATCATATGCTATTTCAAGTTCTACACCACTTGGTAAATTATTCTTAATTGATGGTAAGATATTATGTATTTCTTTCGAAAGAGATAATATATTTGCATCTGAGCGCTGAATTATACCTATTGCTAAACTACTTTTACCGTTATACTTGATAATATAGTTTTTATCTTGCGGTAGTATAGAGACATCAGCAACGTCACCTAATCTAATAACCTTTCCTTCAGATGATTTGATTATTATCTTTCTGAATTCGTCTTCTGTTTTTAACTTGCCTTTTAACTGCAGGCTATAATTTTTTTCCCCTGTTTCAATATACCCAGCAGGATAATCGCTATTTTGAGCTCTTATAGCGCTTTCTATCTCAAATGGAGTAATTTTTAGAGAGTACATTTTTAATGGGTTTGGCATAATGGTCATTGTATAGTACCTTGCACCATGAATCTTCGCCTTTGCTACAGAAGGAAGTTTCTCTATCTCTCGTGTGACGTTTTGATACAAAATGTCAGTTAATTGCATGTCATCGTATTTATCGCTTCTAACTGTTATGTAGAATGATTCCTGCAAGCTTGCATCAAATTTTTCAATCGATGGCTCTTTCATGTCCACCGGCAATGAATGTTTTATTGAAGCAATTTTAGATTTTACTTCATTCAAAGCTTCGTTTATATTCGTTGATATATTAAAGGTGATTATCACCTCACTAAACCCACTGTAACTACTGGATTTTGTAAAATCAACATTCTTTACGGTTCTTATTGCTTTTTCTACTTTATTCGTAATATTCTCTTCCGTATATAAAGCATCACCACCGAAATATTCGGAAGAAATTGTGATTTCTGGCTTTGATATATCTGGAATACCCTTGATATCAATACGAAATGCATAAATTAAACCAATGACTATCAATATCAAATTCAGCACTGTAGCAAAAACTGGTCTTTTTACAAACTGCTCTACAATAGAGTTATTATTCATATTGATATTATTTAATAATATATATTACGTACTGGGTATACAGCAATTTCCTTATCCAGATAAGAAATAATTTATTATAATGTTGTAATAATCTGTGTCAATTAATAATGTTTAGCATGCTATATAATCTTACTATATAGCACAAATATCTATATACCAGATCTCATTTTTAAATACATGGATTTTTCAAAATATAGATTACTTGCACATTATTTACTATTTATATATGGTTTGTGCAGCATTACTCTTAGACCTATTTATCTAATTTATCTAACAATAAATTTCCATTACTACTAATCAATATAATATAATCTCTATTTTTACTTGAAAATTTTACAACCTTATTAAGGTTATCAATGTAATGTAAGTTCGCAATATAAAACTCACTGGAAGCAAGAGAATGTTTATGAAAAAACTTCACTTTATTCACCAAATAATTACGAACACGAAAAAAAATGATAAAAATCAAATATATAGATAAAATTATTCCTAATAAGACATAAAAGATATGCTGAATATACGTCATATAACACGCTCTATATTGATTTATTCACACCAAAAACTGAGATTTACGTCTTATAATAAAATTTATTCATTAATAGGATTAGAATGATCCTTAAAGCTCGGATTTTTTGAATTTCGATAAATAAATTTATCTAAAAAACCACTATTTCGTCCTTCAGATTTTTTCTTAATATAACTAGTTTTTATATAAGATTCAAAATCGGATCCATGTCTCAGTTTAACTTTATTTTTCTTATTAAATTTCAAAAGATTTCCAAGAAATAGATCTACAATGTTTTTTTCTGTTTGAAACTTCGATGTAGTTACTTTATTCAGCGGAGAAATATCGTTTCGCCACTCATTTCTTAGAAGATTTACATTCTCTAAAAATCCGTTCTTAAAGCTAATAGAAACAGTTTTGCTTTCAATTAATTTATACCTTAGACAATTTGATGAGTATAACGCATATACGTAATACCAAGAATTATTAACACTATTATCAGTAATAGTAGGTGGTCCAATTAATTTTATTACATCATCTTTTTTTAAATTTCCTTCGCGTAATTTTTGAATCATGTGAGTATCTACAAAATGCCCTTTATGAATTCTTTTTTGACAAGAAGATAGATTAAAAACTATATAAACAAGAAAAATAAGGTAATATATTTTATATTTCATTGTACAAAATAATCAAATTATATCAAAATAAAGGTGTTAAGGTAAAATATACCTAGATTTTTCGATAACATTACACTATAATCGCTCATCTGACAATACTTTATTTTTAACATAACTTAAGGAGTTATTTATGGCGGTTCCAAAGAAAAAAACTTCCAAATCCAGGAGAGACATGAGACGCTCTCATCACGCGTTAAAAAAAATCAATCTAGTAGTAGATAAAGAATCAGGCGAATATAGATTGCCTCATCATGTTTGCGGCATTGACAATACTTATAACGGTAGAAAGATAGTTTATTCCAAAAAAGATCTTGCTGGAAAAATTGTAGATTAATTACTCTACTTATATTTACTTAGGTAGTGTAATATCTCAAAAATTCTTCCTCTAATTGATTACAAACTAGATATTATTAAAATAAATGTAGATGTTTCAGAATAGGAAAATACGAGAAATTATAAAAAGTACATTAGTTGCTTCAAATATTGGATTAATAATATTATTAATATCATTATCAGTGTTTGGCGCTTATCACATCAAACAAAAGATGTTTTTTGAATCAGAAAAGAATAATCAATTTTATACCACTAGCCTTGATTCTAAGGAAATGGATGATCAAAAGAATAAAGATTTGCTTTCAATGATTAACGATTCTACAAACAAAAGTACAGCAAAGATAGCTATTGTAATTACTGATTTAGGCATGAACAAGCATGCTACTCAAATGGCCTTTTCACTGCCGGCGCAGATTACTTTCGGTTTTATTCCGTACGCTAATTCAATAAAACTTCTTGCTAAAAAGGCTGCAGAAAAAAACCACGATATATACATATATTTGCCCCTAGAAGCAAAAGATTTGGATTATCCTGGTAAGTTCCCCATCCTAACTACTCAGAATAAAGATACAAATCTTCAGAATATTAAACGTCTGCTCAAAGAAAATTTTGATAACATCAAGGGAATATACACTAGACCTTTAGAAATTTTTACTAACAATAGTGAAAATTTATTATTTTTACATAATACCTTAGATTCAATTGGTCTCAAGTTGCTACTAGGATCATATAAAGAATCAATAAATCATCTAGAAGAGGATATTCAAAAAGATATATTGTTTAGCTCTATAACTCTAGATAATGTAATGAATGAAGAATCTGTAAGAAGCAATCTTAAGCAGGTAATTGCATTATCAAAAATTCACAAAAAGGTCATTTGTTATGCAAGAGCTTATCCTATGACAATTAGCGTAATTAACGAATGGCTAAATTCTGATATTGCAGAAAATAGAGATATTCAATTGGTAAAAATTTCTGATTTATTGTATCAATGAGACGCATCTTCAACGCTTTAATACTTTCTCTTTCGATTTTTGAGACTAATCTTCTTTTATATAAAATAACTACAGTAATCTCATTTTTCATACAGATTTACAACATTTATTGAATAACAATTAATGATACTACTTTGTTTAATTTTAGTTTTTACATTATTAATAATCTCGGCTCTATCTGCTGCTATAGAAACCGCGGTTACAGCCTCTTCTATAGGAAGAATAAGAAAAGTCAAGGGCAAAGATCATTACGATACGAAGTTAGTACTTAAATTACTAAAAACCAAGGAAAAAGTAATACATAGCTCTCTAGTTGTAAGTAGCATCCTTAATACAGTTGCAACAGCAATAGCAACAAGCGTAATTATCTCTGTTTTTGAGGATAACGGAATCATTATTGCTTCATTTGTGATGTCATTACTAATTCTTACTTTTGCAGAAGCCATACCAAAGGCTGTTGCAATAATCAAGGCTGAGCAGATTATGCTATTATCCTCGAAATACATAGTCTTCTTTATGTATATTTTACGTCCTATAAATTATGCGTTAACAATTGCACTGAGTATTTTTTATAAAATATTTAAGATCAAATTTACTCAGGAAGTATCTGGGGTTGAGGAGGTAAGAAGCGTTATTGCTCATCAATTAGCAGAGGGTAATGTATTTAAATCAGACGTAGAGATGATAGGCGGAGTGCTTGATATCTCAGATATGTTCGTTTCCGAAATCATGGTTCATAGATCTCATGTTGTCACTATCAATATCGATAACTCTCTTAAGGATATAGCGTTTCAAGCACTACTCTCTCCTTATACAAGAATACCTCTATGGAGTAAAAACAAGGATAATATAGTTGGAATACTACATCTGCGAGATTTAATGCGAGAGTTATATAAAAACGAATTTAATTACGATAGAATAGATATAAAAAAATGCATTACAGAACCATGGTTTATTCCAGAAAATGCTTTAGTAAATAATCAATTAAAATTATTTAAGAAAAAAAGAAATCATTTAGCTATAGTAACCGATGAATATGGAGACATACTAGGTATACTTACTCTAGAAGATATCCTTGAAGAAATAGTTGGTCAAATTGATGATGAGCACGATAGAGTAAAAAATATCGTTACTTTAAAAAGAGATAATCAATTCATCATAGAAGGATCTACTACAATAAGAGATTTGAATAGAGAGCTAGGTTGGGAATTGCCAGATGAATATGCTAGCACTATAGCCGGCCTTTTGATTCATGAGGTAAAAAAAATACCTGAACAGGGTGAGAAATTTTTTATATCAAATCTTGAAATAACGGTACAAAAAAAAATAAATAATAAAATCAAAACCCTGCTGGTGAAAATTATGCCTCAAGGGAATAGAGACGAGGTTCAAGGTTGAGTACATTTATCGCCAATTTATCTCTCTTGATCTCTTTCATAATTTCTTTAATATCGATCCAGTTTGCTAATTATTCTAATAGTCATTCACATTCTCTACATTACAAAGCATTATTCATGCAACTTTTTTGCGCAGCTCTGCCTTTTTTAATATTAGTTTATTCATCTATCGTTTCAGATTTTAACATTAAAAATGTATTTTTTAGCACAAGTTCTATCTTGCCAATAGGATATAAAATAGCAAGTACTTGGTCTACACACGAAGGATCTATGTTATTTTGGTTATTCTTGATATCAAGTATTTTTTTATTCAATATACGCTTTATAGATAACAATTTATTGTACGCAGGATTACCTATAATCTCTTTAATGCTGTCATTTTTTTCTGGATTTATATATTTTTTTGCAAATCCTTTTACTAAAATTGGAAACAACATAATGGAAGGCGCTGGATTAAACCCGATACTACAAGATATTGGACTCATGATTCATCCGGTAATATTATATTTTGGTTATGCTATATCTGCTATTATATTTTTTTACGGATGTATGGCATTATTGACTCCACAAAACATAAATTTATTTTTAAACCAAATTACTAAATACTCAAAAATTTTACTATTAACTTTAATTACAGGTGTGTCTCTTGGAAGTTGGTGGGCTTATAGAGAACTTGGTTGGGGGGGGTATTGGTTTTTTGATCCGGTCGAGAACATTTCTCTCATGCCTTTAGTACTTTCTATAGCATTATATCATTCAGCAACTTATTGTAAACACTATAGAACACTCGTGAAATACACCATTCTCTTTTCATTATCAATATTTCTTTTATCAATTGTAGGTACATTTTTTGTTAGATCTGGTCTCTTAATATCTGTCCATACATTCTCCGTTTCAAAGGAAAATACAATTGTATTATCCTATATTATAATACTTATTACGGTTATAACTTATGGCTTTTATTTTTCTAGGATTCCTTACATTACTATAGAAAAAATAGATACTCACAGAAATTTTCTATTAATACTTTTTGGAAATTTTATTTGGATTATATTTACAGCAATAATTTTATACTCATTGTTATACCCAATATATCTAGAGTATACAAATATAAAGATTAGCATAGAACCTCATTTCTTTTGCTACACAATAATACCGCTAGGATTAATAGCTTCTATTACGATTTCATTTGCGCACAAAGATTATTTTAAATACAAAATTTTGATTTCTTTAATTCTCGGTATATTAAGTACGTACGCATTAACAAAACAAATGAATTGTTTCTACCTCAACATCAAGACACTTTCAATATTTTGCGGATTTTTACTTTTATCATCTCAGATAATTAAATTACTTACAGAAAGAAATAATAGCATTGCATCTATTCTATCTCATATTGGTTATGCAACTCTAATACTCAGCATCAGTATCAACACTATACTCAGCAGGGAGTATGATTTCATTGGTACGGTAGGTGATATACGGCATTTTGATGAGTATGAGCTAAGAATATCAAATATCCTCTATAATGAAGAAAAAAATTACTATAGCCAAACTGTTGAATTCATATGCATCGATCATAAAAATGATAATAATACTGTACTAAAACCAGAAAATAGATTATATAAAATAGAAAAAAGCATAGCTTCAGATAGTTATATACATGATTCGTATACAAAGGATCTATATATAGTATTAAGCATGATAAAGGAAGAGGTGGTGCATGCAAAATTTTATGTAAAACCATTTATAAAAATGATATGGATGTCATGTATACTGATGCTAACCGGTATAGTAATTAGCATGTTCAATAGAAATCAACACTATCAAAACAGCAACATGCGTAATTATAAAAATAATCAAGAGTAATAAAAATGCGTTTTCAAGAATTCAATTCCAGAGCACAAAAATTTGGATTATTCCATTTCGTTGGAATAGGGGGTATTGGAATGAGCGGTATAGCATCCATTATGCACGAAATGGGGTATTTGGTTCAAGGATCCGATCTGAGCTCTAACGCAAATACACAAAGATTAAATAACGCTGGGATTAAAGTATTTACAGGGCATAACGAACAAAACGTTTCTGAAGATGTATCGTTCCTTGTTATATCTACAGACATACCTCGTGATAATATAGAAATATTAGAAGCATATCGCAGAGGTATTCCTGTATTAAAAAGAGCAGAAATGTTGGCCGAAATAATGCGCTTTAAAACCTCGATAGCAGTATCTGGATCTCATGGTAAAACTACCACCACTTCATTAATCGCAACTTTATTTGAGCAGGCAAAAATGAATCCTACTGTTATTAATGGAGGTATTATTAATACAAAAGATACAAATGCATATCTTGGTATTGGGGAGTATATTATAGCAGAAGCAGACGAATCAGATGGAACGTTTATAGAAATTCCAGCTACTATTGGGGTAATAACCAATATAGACAAAGAACATATGTACTATTATAAATCTGTACAAAATCTCAAAGACGCATTTACTAGATTTATAAAAAATTTACCATTTTACGGATTTGCAGTTGTTTGTATAGACGATCCCGTAGTAAAAGAAGTAATAAGCACAATTAAAGAACGTAGAATCATTACCTACGGTATAGAGGCAAAAAATCCAAATATTAGAGCTTTAAATACGCGAATGCATCAAACTTATTCATTATATGATCTAGAGATAAATTTAAGAAGCCTAAAACTCACTATCAAAGATATTAAGATACCAGTTGTAGGTAAACATAATATACTTAATTCTCTTGCTGCGATTGCAATTGGAATAGAAATGAATTTTGGTCTCAATACTATGTTTGATGGATTTAAAAATTTTGGTGGTATAAAAAGAAGATTTTCTATACTTGGACAATATAATGGCGCAACTATAGTCGATGACTACGCGCATCATCCTACAGAAATAAATGTGACATTTAATGCAGCTAAAAATATTACATCTGGTAAGATTATAGCTATAGTACAACCTCATAGATACTCCAGACTGCTTGATTTACTCAAGGAATTCACGATAACTTTGTCAAAAATAGATAAGGTTTATATCATGGATGTATTTAGCGCAGGAGAACCTAGTATAGAAGGCGTTAGCGCGGAAGTATTAATTAATTTAATCAATCAAAATTCTGGCAATGCTCATAAACTTCATTCAAAAACTCAATTAACGGAGATAGCAAAAAATGAATTATCAAATGGTGATATTTTATTAATGATGGGCGCTGGAGATATAACAAAATGGGCTCATGAGTTGGTGAAATTATTGTTGCAACAATAGAAAGTTTGAAATGTTAGTAAAAAATAACTTACTTGACGAGTCGCAAAAAACAACAGCAAAGACTCTAGATGAATTTAAGAAATATAAAAAACATTCTTCCTTTTTTAATTCAATAAAAAACTTTATTTACGATGATGCTAGTACAACTGGTATTTATCTACATGGTCCAGTTGGTACTGGTAAAACAATGTTAATGCATTCTTTTTATGAATCAATTACACATTCGGAAAAACTATTTATTCATTATCAGCAATTGATACAAGAGTTACATTTAAAAATCCATGCAATAATAGATAGCGATAACATCTCTAATATAGTAAAAATAGTATCTAAAGAATATATATCAGTAATCTCTATTCTTTGTATAGATGAATTTGAGATTAAGGATATTGCTGATGCAATGATAATAAGTAAATTTATACTAGAGCTTCAAAACGCTAGAGTTTTAATAATACTCACTTCTAATGTTACTCCGTCTGATATATATAAAGATGGGATACAAAGAGAATCGATTATGCACTTTATCTCCCATATATGTGAATTTTTCAGAGTCATAAGCGTTGATTCTGGCATAGACTACAGGATCAGAAGACTAGATATCAAAAGTAATATACTATATCCACTGAATCAACAAACAGCAGAAAAAATTGATAAGATTAAAAGCGATTTACTTGAAAAGTCGTTCACTACTGCAAAAAAAATCAATGTTTTTAATAGAAACATTGATTTTGCAAAGGCCCATAAATCAATGTTGATAACAAATTTTTATGAACTTTGCGAAAGGTATTTGTCATATAACGACTATATTGAGTTATGCAAAATATTCAAAGTAATTGTTGTAGAAAACATACCTATAATCAATAACAACGAAACTGATAAAGTAATAAGGTTCATTAATTTTATTGATAATGCTTATTTTCAAAAAATTCGAGTTATTATGACATTGGAAACTGCTCCTGCAGAAATATATACAAAAGGTCTTAGATTAAAAGAATTTCAGCGAACAGTTTCTAGGCTAAATGAGATGGATTCGTGGATACAAAACTAAGAGTGGTTATAATATTTATTATATTAATTCTTGGGAAGTTTAGCGTCAGGCGCTTTTATGTATAGTGGAGATAGAGGTATATGATGATTAAAATTATTTGAGTTTTTGATAATATCGTATGCCATGCTACACATTACTTTTGGATCGGGAAATGAAAAGCTAGGCAGCAGAATGAAATTTTTAGAAACCGAATCTGAGATCAAGTTTTTGACTTTTAATAATGCATTTCCGGATATACAACACAAATCGTCAAGCTGCATTATCGTGTCCCTAAAATGAATTAATTCAATAATTTGTGAGTCAGATTTGCAAATCCATTGATCTTGATCTATTTGTTCAAAAATTTGAATATAGATTTGATCTTGATATGCATCAATAATTACTATAGAATAGCGAATATTTGCAGCAACTCTAGTAATCACCTTACTATGTATTACTTCAAAGTTGGTAAATGGGATTATCCTGATATCTTTTATAAACTCCATACCAATAGCAGCAGCAAGACCTATTCTGATACCAGTAAAGCTACCTGGTCCAATAGTAATTGCTATGCAACTTAACTCTTCATACCATATATTTTCTTTCTTTAGTACAGATTCTATTGTTGGAACTAAGAATTCTGATTGGATCGAATGGTTATTTATATTTATAATATTCACAATTTTATTATCTATTGATAAAGCAACAGAGCATCTACCAAGCGAAGTATCAAAACTAAGTATTTTTTTGCTCATTATTTTTTTCCAAAAAATGTGGTCCTATAAAAAATACTAAACAGATTAAAGATGGAATTTCTAACGCTGTTGTTAATACAAAAAATTCATTCCACCCTAAAAATTCAACCATTTGACCAGAATAAAAAGTTATAGAGTTGTTAGCAAAAGTGGCAAGTGCACTTAGAATAGCATAATGCGTTCCTGTATAATTCCTGTTACACAAGTTACTGATATAAGACATCAGCGCAACATTACCCATACCTCCAGTAAAGTTATCTAGTAATATAGTTACTAAAAGTGATTGTGATTCAACTGGTTGATAATAAAGCCATACATACATTAAGTTTGTAGCAGATTGCAAAATACCGCATATGATCAAATTTCTGAAGTATCCAATCTTATAGAGTAAAAATCCTCCAGCATATCCACCAACTATAGTTGCAAATAGTCCATAAGTTTTGACTACCGTTGCAATCGTTTGTTTTGTATATCCAAGATACATATAATAGGGTAATGAAATCGTAGCGAGAATACTTTCACCAACTTTATAGAGTATTAAAAATATAAAAATATAAAATATTTTATGTCTAGTAAGTAAATCTTTAATTGGGGCAATAACTAATTTATACGTAATATCAAGAATAGAATCATTTGGTGAGTAAAGTTGTTTACTTGGATCATTGGTGAAAATCATTACAAATAATACAGCAATAAAGAAGAAAAAAGATAATAGTTTCAATACTAAGCTCCAATCATTACTCCATTCTCCAGCAATATAAAGAACCCCTACATTTACCAAAAGTGCGCCAATTCTATAACCAAGAACTGTGGTAGATATACCAAGACCTAACTTGTGCTCTTCTAAAATTTCTGTTCTAATGGCATCATAGCATATATCATAAGTTGCTGAGAATATACCTATACCAATAGCAAGCAACCTCATTTCTGAAACAGATTCTTGAAAATTCAATGTTGACATATAGAACAGTATGCAAGCATTTGCTAAACAAGAGAACATCATCCAGCTTTTTCTATTGCCAAAATTCCATAAAAATGGAGCTCTCTTATAATCCAATATTGGAGCCCAAAACATTTTTAATGAATACGGTAATCTCGCAATAGCAAAAGTAGTAATCACGCTCAGAGGTACATTATTATCTGTTAGAAGCGCAGAAATAGATGTGTAAAGTATTGCAAAAGGCATACCACTTATAATAGAAGCAAAAATTATGTATACCTGTTTACTAGTATATCTAGACCTCATGTTCTTACCAATTTTCCATATTCATTGTTAATATTTAATGTAATGATGTTTTCCTTATACTCAACTTTGTTATTATTATATTCTATTACAGAGATGCCACAGATTTCAATCGCTGTACCAGTAACGAAACTCTCAGAAAAGCTATAAACTTCCTCTGGTTCTATATTCCTTTCAATTACCTCAAGATTAAGGTTTTTTGCAATCTTGTTTATCACAGTATATCTTGTAATACCATTTAAAGCAGAATTTGTTTTTGGTGTAACTAAAGTAGATTCTTTAACAAAGAATATGTTAGCAATAGAGCATTCTGTTATATAACCCTCGTGATCGAGAATTAATGCATCATCATATCCAAATTCTTCAGATTCTTGTCTTGCTAATCTCATTGTATGATAAATACTAGCAGATTTGCATTGATGAAGCATTGATAAAGGAGATGCTTTTCTCCACTTACTGACCCTTAATCTCAATTTATTTTTGTTTACTCTATTTTTAGAATCAAGCGTTGTAACCATTATATTCACAGGATTATCGTGCGAATAAAATACAGTTGAGTTATCGCCAAGCCATATTAGAGGTCTGATATATCCATCTTGAATATTATTTAATAAAACTAGCTTTTGAATCGCATTGTTGATTTGCTCTTCAGAATACTGAACTTGCATGTTTAACATATTGGCTGATCTAATTAATCTACTCGTATGCTCTTCTAGAGCATATATCTTTGAATCATATGATCTGATTCCTTCAAAAACTGAGGTTCCGTAATGTAATCCATGGGTAAGTAAACTGATTTTTGTATCTTCTATTTTAGAGAATTCACCATTAATCCAGACATAATTTATATTTTTTGAATAATGCGTCATAATTTAAGAACATATTTGCTTTAATCGATCTTGGAGTGTAATATACATGCGTATCTTTCATTTACAAGTTTATTTTGCATATATGAATCAAAAATGCATTACAGTAAGTATTATAGGCAAACCAAATGCTGGAAAATCAACTCTACTCAATAAACTGATAGATAAAAAAATTTCAATTGTTAGTCCGAAAGTGCAAACAACTAGAAATATAATAAAAGGTATAGTCACCAGAAATGAGACTCAAATTATTTTTATAGATACTCCTGGGATATTTGAAGCAAGAAGAGCGCTGGAAAAAGCTATGGTGAGAGCAGCTTGGTCTACAATATCCGGAACTGATATGATTTTGTTGTTGATAGATGCAAGGCATCATATGGACGAGATTTATGAAACGATGCTTCGTAGAATTATGGACCACTCTGTCAATATTACAATTGTGTTGACTAAAATAGATTTAGTATGTAATGACAAAAATTCCAAGATAAAAATGGCTACTTTAAAAGAAAGATTGTATAGTATATCGTCTAGTATTAATATATTTGAAATTTCATCGCTCAATGGAACTGGAGTACAAAAATTGGAACAGTTTTTAATATCAAATGCTAAATCTGAGAAATGGTTATACGATAAGGATGATATTACCGATGCTCCAATGAGATTTTTGGCATCAGAAATTACTAGAGAGAAATTATTTTTACTACTGGGAGAGGAGTTACCCTATAATCTCACAGTAGATACAGAAACATGGGAAATAGGAAGTAATGAAGAGATAAAAATTAGACAAGTTATTACAGTTAGCAAAGAGGGTTATAAAAAGATCGTAATAGGCAAAAACGGCTCAATGATAAAAAAAATAGGTACATTAGCGAGGCAAGACATTGATACTTCTCTAGAAATTAAAAGTCACTTATTTCTGTTTATAAGGGTAAGAGAGAATTGGGATATTGGTATAATTAATAAATTTTCAAATTAAAATATAACGCTTTGATTGGTATAGTACTCCGTGGACACCATTTCAGTAAGTTTTTTAGCTCATTCAATATTAATTTTTTGCCGCATTAGTGCTGCATTATACTTGTTGCCAGGTTTCGGTGAGAGGTATATTATCAGAAGATTCCGTATCGTGATTGCGATCATGATATCATGTTTATTCGTTTCTTTTATTAAAATTCCAAATGAAATTGATAATGTTTTGTTAATTGAATTAATGATACGCGAAGCTTTGATTGGTAGTATTTTTGGAATTATAATAAAAATATTATTCAATACGATACATACTGTAGGCTTTACTGCGGCGATGCAGTCTGGTTTGGGCGCTTCTACATTTTTTGACAGCTCTCAAAAGGAGCAGGTTTCTATTTTTGGTAGCTTTTTTAACATCACTAGTATAACTGCTATATTCGTTACTAATACTCATCATATTTTTATACAGGGGGTTTTTGATAGCTATAACCTAATCCCAATAGAGCTAGACTACAACATATTAAAGCATGGCAGCTTGATGCCAACGATTGTAAATGAAGCATTCATTGTAGCATTTAAATTGCTTGCACCATTTTTAGTTGTTAATACAACAATTTCTGTTGGAAGCGGAATTCTTGCACGATTAATGCCAAATTTACAGGTATTTTTTGTACTTAGTCCAATTCAAATTATTGCATCTTTTGCGATATTGGCATTAACGATAGATATCATCACCACGGATTTAATTGCATTAATAATAAAGTATGTAAATATGTTTGTATCAAATAAAATTTATTAAGGACCATGATGAGTAGCTTGTATTTTGAGGATGAGAAGGAGAGTATTAGAGATAAGCTACGTATATTAGGCCAGATAATAAAAAAACATAACTATCTATACTACACATTAGATAAGCCAGAAATTAGTGATTCTGAATACGATCATTTATACAGTACATACCGCAATCTATCTATTCAATTTCCAGAGTATGCAAACAAGGATATTTTAAATAACATCGGCGGCGAAATTATAGATAATTTTGAGAAGGGAGAGCATATTAAGCCAATGCTTTCGCTAGATAACGCATTTAATGTCCAAGATATTAGAAATTTCTATGAAAGAATAGCAAATTTTTTACCAAACATATCAAGACCGGAGTTAATATCAGAATTAAAGATAGATGGCGTGTCTTTTAGTGCAAGATATATTAATGGAAAATTATCCATTGCACTTACTAGAGGCAATGGATTCATTGGCGAAAACATTACGCACAATATTAAAGTAATCAAAGACTTTCCGCTTCAGATAAAAAGCGATATATCCATTGAAGTGCGCGGCGAGATATTTATAAGCAAAGCTGATTTTCTACAAATTAACGAAGAGCAAGAGATTTTAAATCAAAAAAAATTTGCAAATCCTAGAAATGCCGCTGCTGGCTCTTTGCGTCAACTTGACTCTTCTATTACAGCGAAAAGAAAATTACAGTACTTTATCTACGGGGGGTTTGATATAAAAGAGGCTTTTGCAAATTCTCAAGAGGAATTATTGCAAAAGCTACAAAGTCTTGGCTTTAAAATAAATCCTAACAGAGAGCTTATATCTGATATTGATGAATTGATGAAATTTTATGACAAAATAGCGAGTATTAGAGACTCATTAGAGTATGAAGTTGATGGGTTAGTGCATAAAGTAAATGATTTTGCTCTTCAAGAAAGATTAGGCTATACAGCAAAAGGTCCGAGATTCGCTATAGCTCATAAATTTCCAGCAATTCTTGCATGCACAAGAATAAATAATATCACTATTCAAGTTGGTAGAACTGGTGTGTTGACCCCTGTAGCAGAAGTAGAGCCTATTTTTATTTCTGGCGCCACTGTTTCTAGAGCGACGCTACATAATCACTTAGAGATAGATAAAAAGGATATAAGAATTGGAGATATTGTTTTTATAGAAAGATCTGGAGATGTTATTCCTTATATAAAAGAGGTTGATTTCTCAAAACGCACAAATAATCACAATGTTCAAAAATTCATTTTCCCAAACTATTGCCCATCATGTAATAGCATGGTCACTATTGATAAATCAGAAGCTATAATCAGATGTGAGAATGGATTATATTGCGATGCTCAGATAACAGAGAGGTTGCTTCATTTTGCATCTATAGATGCATTTAATATAGATGGTCTTGGAAAAAAACAGATAGAATTTCTTAAAGATAGAGGTATTATTCAAAATATTGTCGATATATTTAGAATATCAGATACTGATTACGATAATATCTCTAAGATGCATGGATGGGGAAGTAAATCAGCTTTAAATTTGAAAAATAGTATAGAAAAATCTAAGACTATTACGCTTGATAGGTTTATATATTCACTTGGGATCAGACATATAGGATCAATTAATGCTAAGCTTCTTGCAAAATATTTCGTATCAAAAGAAAAATTTCGTCTATTTATGAGAAATGAAAATCAGGACGATATTTCAAACATATTAAATATAGAAGGATTCGGCGAAAAGATGCTAGAGTCATTATGCTTATTTCGTAAAACTGTGCAGAATATAAGTTTAATCGATAATTTGATGGATTTATTAGAAATTAAGGATTATGAGATTAATAATACAACCAATTTACCGCTTTATGGGAAGAGCGTGGTTTTTACTGGAACATTAAATAAAATGTCTAGATTAGAGGCAAAAAATATTGTTGAAAAAATGGGTGGTAAAGTAGCTAGCCAAGTATCAAAAAATACAGATATATTGGTTGCAGGATCGGATTCTGGTAGCAAGCTAAACAAAGCCAAAGAGTATAATACAAAGATTTTGAGTGAGGAAGAATGGTTGTTGCTAATCGAGCCATTTATAATGATGATAAAAAATAAAGGTTGACTATATCGAAAAGTATTAGTACTATGGAACCATTTATTAAACCCGATATGAATAGTTTTATGAAAAGTAAGTTTTTTTTAACCTGCAGCGCTATTGCGATAATTACTTATAGTACTGTATCTTTTGCAAATTCAACAAAAATTGAAGAACAAAATCTAAATGTTAGCACTAATAATGTATCTTTAACTGATGTAAATTTAAACGATGAATACAAAAAATCTTTTTATATTGGAATCATGCCCACAATAAACTATTTCTTTGCTAAACGTCATAACAGCGATAATTTTGTTGGTTATGGAATTGATGGAAGAATTGGATATCATATAAATGATAAGTTTGCATTAGAGTTTACTGCTGGAATGCTAATGGATACTAAGATTACAGAAAAAATCAAATTACCACATTTTTCACAACCAGGTAATACTATGTATTATGCAGATAATGCCGAGGTAGTAAAAAGTTTAGTGCAAGATGGCACTCTTTCTCCCGCTTTTAAGATTGGCTCTAAGTTTGCTACCATAGGATTTGCACAAAAAATACAAGGAGCGAACGAAAAATTGACTTTTTTTATGAGAGCTAGTTTAGGTATTGGATATAATACACTTACTGCTACCGTGCCCATGATTAATATAAGAGATGGTATAATAACCGCTACATCTACAAAAGATGAATTAAAAAATGCTATAAAAAATAATGTGAGTAAACAGGATATTGAATATATTCCTTCTATTTCGCTCGTATCCGATAGTACCATTGGAGCAGCTTTTGAATTGAGTGATTCAATTTCTTTTGGTCTAGAAGTTGGCGTTCGTTTATTGGGAGAACTTCCAAATAAATTAAAAAATGATGCTGATTATAATGATACTCATATAACTTATACTGGACAACTTTTTGCAGCAACAGCAAAGGCAAGTTTAAGTTTTAAGCTTTAAGTTAATCAATTTAAAAAGGTATTTTATAAATGGACAATAATATATCCAAAAAAAAGTTCTTCACGCTTTTATTAGTTACGACTCTAAGCGCTGTAGTAAGCATTAATTCATTTGCGGAAAATTATTCTGCTAGCGACACTGACCAACGCTCTCAGGATAGTGGATTTTATATCTCAGCATCTCCAAAAGGTTATTATGTATTTCTAACAGAACCATTGAAAGATCCTATTTCTTATGGAGGAGAGATCGCGATAGGTTATAATTTAAATAAAAATTTTAGCGTCGGTATTTCAGCAGGAGCTTTAATGAATACCGATATAGGACTTAATGTTTTGGTTAAACCAAGACTTTTAACGCACGTAGATAAGTGGCAAATTCATGAACCAGCAGCTGCTGTAGAAGATTTTATAAAAAAAGATCTGGTACCACAGTTGATAGACGCAGCTATTACTACAAAATATAGATTTAACAGTAAGTTTGTAATGTTAAATCCTAAATTAACATTTGATATAAACGATAACTTTAGTATTTTTTTAAACGGCGGGGTAGGCGTTACTTATAATTCTGGCGAATATATTGGCGTAATAGATGAAAGTGCTACAAAATCTTATATTACCGATCCGGCGAATGCGTTACAAACAACATCGTCTTTTGATGCGCCTCAATCTATTGATTCTAGAATAAAAAACGATATAAAAAACATATTATTAGCCTACGGAAGTACCGATCCACAAGTGATAACTCAGGTCCAGCAGAGCGCAGCTTTCTTACAACAACAAAACATAGAAACTTTAGTGGCAGCTAAACAAAATGTCACAAAAGAGTCTATTGACTACATTAAAAAAATTACAGCAAAAAAAATCAATCTTAATACAGAAAAGCACTGGGGACTTGCTGCAAGTATCGCTATTGGTGCAAATGCTGAATTAAATAACAGTATTTCACTTGGTGTTGAGTGCGGAATACAATATCTTGGTAACTATGCTTTGAAGCTTGATAAAGCTTCAAGCGAGATGGTTGCAAAATTATCTCCTTATCAAGATTTAGCATTAAAAGCTTTTGCTTCAACAAACAAACCGATAGTTGCAGCAACTGTAAAAGTTAATTTAAATTTTCAACTATAATCTCTTCTTATAAATGTTATTGTTTGTTATAATAAACAATAACATTTATGTGTACTAACCACGACTTGATCTGACGGACAGTATTTTTTTACATAAGAGAGTCCGATAAGTTATGACTGTCAGATGTG